>PVIU01005739.1:0-109693 GCA_004026605.1 Ondatra zibethicus | reverse complement strand
AGTGGCAACACACAGATTATTAGAAATGGGTTAAACAAATATGTGAGAGTTAGCCAATAAGAGGCTAGAGCTAATGGGCCAGGCAGTATTTCAATGAATACAGTTTCCGTGTAATTATTTCGAGTACGCACTGGGAGCCGGGCGGGACAGAACAAGGGGCCCGGCGCTGGGAACACAGCCCGAGCCCCTCATTACAACATTCTAGCTCAAGGTTCTTCTCTTCAGGTTGCAAAAAAATTCCCTTCTGAGCACCGGAGGTCTTAACCTGGCTTGTGCAGGTGAAGTCCCTACTGTCCCCATTAAACCATGAACAAAGTCGTTTAGGAAGGGGTTGCCATGGTATTTGAAGCATTGACACCACATTTGTGTTCATGTCTCAGAAGGGTTGCCAGATATGGGAGACATCCGCTCTCTGCATCAGAAAGCATCTTATCGACCAGGAGCGTGCAGTTTTTATCAATGGAAACTAACAGATGTGTGTTACGTCCTAAATAGTGCCTGGAGCCAGTGGGTAGTGGTGCACGCCTTTATTCCCAGCACTCCGGAGGCAGAGGCAGGTGGAGCTCTGAATTCTAGGCCACTCTGGTCTACAGAGCGAATTCCAGGACAGCCATGGTTACACAGAGAAACCCTGTCTCAAAAAACCAAAACACTACCACAGATAGTGCTCTGAAGACAGCTGGTGGGAAGTGCCCCCGATCCTCTTTCGTCCTGCCTACCATTCCCAATCACTGGGGTAGTCCGCGAAAAACCAAGAGTCTGTGCGCGACCCATGTTGATTAGCATATCTTCAAGTAGGATGGCAGTCCTTAGGTTTCTGTGGGTTTTTTTTTAGTTAGCTGGTTGTTTTGTAGAGCCTCGTACCATAGTGCCTCGGCTGCTGTTGGGGGCCAAGCAAACACCAGAATAAATATTTAACAAGATCTATTCCAGCAGGGTCAAGAAACAATGCACACATGAAAATTCCTCTTGTCTCGGAAGCAAGCCTGGGAGGCTAGCCAGTGGTAGAGAACCAAACGTTAATGCTGAAAAGGTCTTCCCAGGAACCTCCAACTAACTGTCTATTTAAAGGTGGCTAATGAGGAGGTCTCAGCGACTGGCCACCCTCCTGCCGCCAGGGTTCAACCAAAGCCAATTTAGCTTGCTGTGGTTTTCACACCCAGCAAGAATGCTGAAGCCTGGCTAAACCAAGGCCCTCGAGGTCTGGAGGGCAGGACTGGACTCGGCCTGGGAGGGAAAGGGACAGATGGCCTTGGTCCGAGGCGTGCTCTCTCCCCTGAGCCGCCCACCTCGGTTTCCCGACCAGCCCCGGCAGCCTCACCCCTAAACCATCCACCAGCTTGTAGCTCCGTCCCGCGGCCAGCAGGTCTGTTTCCATGGGACTAAACCAGCGCTTTAAACCAACCCGCTCACCAGCAGGGTTGCTCCCGTACGCAGGCGCACCCGAGGTGAGGCATGCCGGGAATTGTAGTTTTCCCGGCCCAGCAGGGCCCTCCGCCTGGGGAGGGACCCTAGCCGGAATCCCTCAGCGCGCAGGGAAACGCGACGCCACGTGACCAGGATGACGCCACGCTCCATTGTGCTCCCAGCAGGGCATGCTGGGAAACGTAGTTGCTGCCCTCTCCCTCCGTGAGCGAGTCCTGGGTCGGCTTTGCCGCTTGCTCTGCAGGTAGCAAGAGTCCAGGGTCAGATGTTTACAGTTGTAGGAGGGGCAAAGGATCAAATGTCTTCTAAACGACGGGAAATTAACGAGTTTTTACTAAGGAGAATAAAAATGGGAAAAAGCAGCTTGTTCTTGCAAAAGGGCCCTCTTTGATGATGGCCAGGTGAACAATAAGCCACACAAAAACTATTGTCTAATTTTCTGTCTTTTCAGCATAAGTTATGACACCCTGTTGACAAGTAAATGAAAAGAGGAGAGGGGGAGGAGGAAAGAGAGAGATAGGGAATGAGAATAAAAGTCACGTCGTTTCTCAGTTTTGCTGTGAAAGTGTTTACACTCTATGAAAAAAAAACCTTCTATAATGAAAATGTGGTATTCAACCTCACTTAAGTTTTGATGCACAGAACCAAACATGGTACCACCCACAGGTCAATTAGGTCCCTTCTTCCTCTTGGCTGAGAGGTGAGTGTAGCATGAATAATAAAAACCCAGAGATAGAAACTGGGGTTCAACCTGGAGGTCAGAAAAGCAAAACAGTCAGCCACTGGCTTGTACCTCTACGTCAGTCCGAACTGGCCCTCCTGCCTCTAGAAATCTCAGAACGAGACTGTGTCTGAGAGCTGTCTCCTCCTATTTTGTATTTCTCTCAAGGGCTGGGATTGAAGGCGTGCACCACTACTGCCCCGTTTCTATGACAAACTAGTGTGGCAACTGAGATAAAAGGTGTGTGTCACCACTGCCTGGTCTGTAAGGCAGATCAGTGCAATTGTTTTACTCTCTGAACTTCAGGCAAGCTTTATTTATTAAAATACAAATGAACTATCACTACTGCTGAGGGCAACTTTCTAATAAACGTAGTCAAATCCAGGGTACGTTCTCCTTTATTGAGCAGGCGTCTTGACAGGATCAATTCTGCCATTCTGGTTCCTGTGATGACAGTTTTTGCTGCTCAGGACCAGTCTCTCTATGTGCTCCAGCAGATCATAGATGGGGTGGATGTTAGGATGGGCCCACCCAAGGCCCAGGATGTAGGTATGCATGGTAGCTGAACTGGTTGATCTGGGCCAATGGGCAAAGTAGGGAGCCAGGTCCCCTAGGTCCATGACATGAGGACCAGCTCTCCCACGCCTGTGGTGAGAGGTGGGGCCATCTCTCCTGAGCATGGCGGGACAACTCCTCCTCAGTGTCCAGTGAGGGGGAACGTCAGCTACCCCAGAGCCAGTGTCAGGTGGGACTAGCTCAGTATGGCCTTTGGATTTTAATATACATAGACCCAGACATGTCTCAGCAGTAGCTCGGGCCTGGACTTCATGACTGGCCCCGTTGGCGGCACAGATCACCCAGATCATTATGGCCCCAGCAGCGGCAAGGCCCTCAGACACTAGCATGGTCTCAGGTAGCTGTCCAGACCCTAGGCATCCACTCAGAACCTAGTGGTAACAGGAGCCATAGACATCAACCCAGCCCCTGGTTGCTGCTGGCTCACAGACCCAGACATGACCCATGGCAGCAGCCCAGACCCAGACGACACCATGGCCCTGTGTCGTAACTTAGGCAACCCAGATTGGCATGGCTCCAGTGGTGGCATAGCTCTCAGATGCAAACATGACCACAGGTTGTGGTCAGGATCCCAGGCATCCATGTTTTTTATGGTAATAGGCCGCAGAAATCAACACAGTACCTGGCTGTGGTAGGGACCATGGACTCAGACATGGCCCTCAGTAGCAGCCCAAGCTTGGATGTCACTATGGCCCCAGTTTGGCAGCGCAGGCCACTCAAATTAGCATGGTCCCATGTGGCAACCCAGACCTCTGGAATTGGCACTGCCTTTGACCGTATCAGGAGCCACAGACATTGACACAGACCCTGGCTGCAGTGGGGTCATGGACCTAGACATGGCGCTCAACAGCAGCCCTGTCTCAGTCAACACCATGGCCCCAGATGCCAGTGTAGGCGAATCAGATCAGCATGGCTCTGCAGTACGTGGCCCTCGGGTGCCAACCTCGTCATAGGTTTCGGCCTAAACACAGAACATCTGAGTGGCCTTTGGTGGTACCATGGGCCACGGACATCAACACAGACCCCACCTGTAGGTAGGACCACGGACTCAAACATGGCCCTCATCAGCAGCCCCTGGCTTGGATGTCATATTGCCCAAGGTGGCAGCCTGGTCACTCAGATCTGTATGACTCCAGCAGCGGCACTGTCCTCGGACGCAAACATGGCCGTGGGTGGTGGCCCACACCCCTGGTCTTAGCATTGCCTTCAATGGCATCAGGAGTCACAGACATCAAAATAGACCCTGGCTGTGGTAGGGTCACGGATCCAACGTGGTCCTTATCTGTAGTCTGTTCCAGACATCACCATGGCACCTTGTGGTAGTGCAAGCTACTCAGATCTGTATGACTCTGGCTGCAGCATGACCCTCAGATGGTGCAGCCCCTCGGGTATTTGCATGGCCTTTAGTGGTTGCAGGAGCCATGGGCATCAACCCAGCCCCTGACTGTGGTAGGGCCATGGACCCGACATGTGGCAGCAGCCCAGGCTCAGATATCATCATTGCCCTGTAGTGGTACCATCCTCAAACAACAAAATGGCCACAAATGGCGGTCCAGACCCCTGCATCTCTGTGACCTTGGTGGCAAGATGCGTTTCAGATGTCAACACAGACTCTGACTGCGGTAGGCCCATGGACCTAGACATGGCCATAGGCAGAAACCCTGACCGGGATGTCACCCTTGTTCCGGGTGACAAGCTGGTCGCCAATCTCAGCTCATTCCTCACAGCCATTGCTTCTTCAGAATGACCTCTTACAGCAGTCCATGAACCAGTCCGCCTCTCTGTCTCTCCCATTTCTCCACCACACACTTGTGCATCACAATAACACCCACCTGCCAGGAGCAAGGTGGGCTTGTGGATGCTTCAGGTGGGCAGGACCTTGAGGACCCCAGCTGCCCTCTGGGTGATAGACCTTTCTCCCTTGAGGTCATCTGAATTATGAAATCAGGGTTTTTTTCATTCTCAGCATGTAGATACTCTTATCTCCTTTCTTAGCTTTATATCTAAACTTTTATTTTTTTTAAAAAAATTTCATTTCGAACTCACTTTGTTGCTAATGCAGGAAAAAAACAACTTATATTTTGACCTTTTACT
This sequence comes from Ondatra zibethicus, assembly GCA_004026605.1. NCBI lineage: Eukaryota > Metazoa > Chordata > Mammalia > Rodentia > Cricetidae > Ondatra > Ondatra zibethicus. Next base: position 104,877 of record PVIU01005739.1, on the reverse strand, counting down.
CTGTGGCTTTGCCAAACTCCTTTACCAGTATTAGGAATTTTATATTCTTTGGGATTTCCTGTATAAAGAATTCTATAATCTGCAAATATATTTTTTTGTATTTATTGCTTTTTTCCTCTTGCCCCCTCCCCCAATTACAATGACGGTTTCTTGCCTTAATGAGCCAGCTAGGAGTTTGTTGGTGAAGCTGAAATTAAAAGTAGCTATTGAAGGTCCTTCTGGCCCTGGACTCTTTTTCAGGAATGTTTTTTATTTCTATTTCAATGTCCTCATTTGGTATGGGTTTGTTTAGTTCTATAAATCATTGTTGTACTACATTACCTAATAAATAATGACAAAAGTATGTGTTTATTCATGAAGGATCAGTTTTCAGACCCTCACAGGTCTCAAAACACCCCAAGATGTTCAAGTCCCTGCTATAATGCATAAAAAGCTCCTGTTACATTTTTTGTATGACCTATCCATGTTCTCCCAGGTAGATGCCTATTTTGAGACCGACTCTTGCAAAGTGGGCAGCCCAGCCTGGCTTGTTGACTTCTTGGTTTAAATTTGGTCGTCTGACAGACTCTAGCCATCCACCCGTGCCTTTTAGGTTTCCCAACTTCATGGAGAACAGATTTTTCAAAGGTATTTCCTTATTGTAGTCTGAATTTCTTTGGCTCCTGTTATAATGTTCCTCTCCTCATTTAGAGTCTGAATGGCTCAGCCCTTTCTTGCTTTTGATTGGTAAGGCCAAGGGTCGGTCAGTCTCATCTTCTTATAGACATATATGCATGGAGCAACAGTTAATGAGAAAAACAGCTATGATCTTGAGAAGAAGCAAGGGGAGGGGAGGCACATGGGACAGTTTGGAGAGGGAAAAGGGATGGGAGAAATTATATACTTACAATTTAAAAAAAATAAGAGAAATAGTAAAATATATTGTATGAAGTTCTCAAAGATAAATGAAGCATCATTTAAAGGGCATCCTCACCTTGCGCATATTCGCTATGATATCAGTTGATATCATAAACGTTCTTTTATCTTCCTTCTGGAGGGCACCAATCCAGGCCTGACCCACGCCAGCCAGTCCTCTTCTACTAAGCTCTTGCAAATGTTTATTTTGGGACCAGCTCTCGGGAAGTTACCCAGGCTGACTTTGAACTTAGGAACCTTCCATCTCAGTCTCCCAAGTAACTGGAGTTATAAGCCTATGACATGATGGATGGCTAGCTGAAAGGTTTTATAGCTGTCCCCATCAGACTGAAGCAATTTCAATACAGTCTTCATTTGCTAAGAGTCATTATTACTATCATTATTGTTGTTGTTGTTATTTTATTAATATTGTATAAAGACATATGAGTTTACTGAATGTTTTTAAAATATCTACATCATTTTTCTTTAGCCTGGTAATATACATGAATTACAAATTACACTAACTAGTTTTTCAAAAATCGAACCATCTTTACCATCCCTACAGTAAACCTTACTCAATCATTCTTGTTTTTCCTTTGATCTATTCTTAGGTTAGATTTACTAAGTGTAAGCCCCTCAACGCGCGAGTGGCCACAAATGACCTGGCCCCAGACTGCTATAATGGCTGTTTCTAGCCCCTGAAAGAAATGTGGTTTGCAGTCATCTTGGCCATCAGCCGTCTTAGCTGCTGTCCCCCTATTTGGATGGAGACAGCCATGTGACTGAGGGCCATCTTTGCTAGTTTTGCATTTGACAATCCTCCTACCTTGGTTAAAAGTGACCGCATGGTATAAGCCAAGCAAGGGAAAAGCAGCTCCCAGCTACGAAGCCCAAGCTAGCTGAGCGCTCCACTCTTTCCATCACACTAACGGGCCTCCTCTTACTGACCTCAACCCAGAGTCTCTTTCCTCCTCAGCCCACAGCCTCTTCTCTCCTCAACCCAAAGTCCCTTCTCTGCCCCTCCAGCCTCTGTAGACTCTTTTTCTCCCTCTTCGGCCATAGGCCGCCCAAATCAACCCTCTTAGACACCCACTTTCAGCCCACGGACAAGCCTTAGTCCTCCTGCCCACTCTGCTCCTGCTTGCTTGGTCCTGCTCCATGGACCCCCTTTACCTTCTCTTACGTGGCCCAAGCCAGCTATGGTTCTCCCTCTGGGGAGGTTGCCTTGATGGGTAGTTGGGTAGGCATTCATGTTCCCTTCTCATTAAGAGAGAAAGGAGATTGGAGTCCTATACTACTTATTCCTCCACCTTTATTAAAGAATGTATTTACCAATGTATTACCCAATCTTACAATCTTACTTTCCATGACATGTATATGAGGAGCCAGGCAAGTCTGGGACCAGCTAGAGCCACGTGCTGACAAAGCCCAAGCGGCTTGCCTTCTGGACTGTCCCTATAAACCTGCTCTTAAAACTTTACTTCCTGACATTAGGGCCAAACTTTCTGATCAAACTCGACGTTACTGTTGACACTGGCCAGAAACTTATGGAGGCCGCCCTTATTGGTCCTGTAGGAGACACAGTGCATATTCGGGAAGGTGTTTTCCCGTTTTGCAGAATGGGGGGATCTTTTAATCTTTTATATCTTAATTAAGGACCCATGGTACCCCATGAAGATAGGGACCATTGGTGAACTTTACTATAGCATTTATCACAGTTGCTCATCAGACAGAATCAAAATACAGAGGCTATATATTCCATTCTCTGAATAGTCCTGAGGTATAGACCATAGAAAAAGTGGTCCAACACTCCTCAAAAGTCCTTCCATCCCCAATTTCACCACTTTTCGACAATATTGATCCCACCTCTCTGTAATACCATGATGTGAAATTCCCCTCTGTATGCTATGGATATGTTTTATTACCATTGGTTAATAAAGAAGCGGCTTTGGCCAAGAGCTTAGCAGAGTAAAGCCAGGCAGGAAATCCAAACAGAGATACATAGAGAGAGTAGGCCGAGTGAAAGAGACACCATGTATCTGCTGAAGGAGAAAGATGCCGGAATCTTACCAGTAGGCAACAACCTCATGGTGAAATACAGATTAATAGAAATTGGTTAATTTAAGATGTAAGGGCTAGATAGGAAAACGCCTAAGCTATTGGCCAAATAGTGTTATAATTAATACAGTTTCTATGTTATTATTTGGGCCTGGGCAGCCAGAAAGGAAAGCACAGTCTCCATTTGCAACACCATCTCTTATTTCAGACCATAACCTCTGCACTGAACAACGCTCTGCCTGACCACCTTGGAGAATGTTGGTGGTGTGTCCCCTGAATCAAACTCACAGCCACTATCTGTGGCCTCCCCCATCATCTTATTAGTCTCTCACCTAACTGCTTGTTAATTGCTCTAAGCCAAATATCACTACCACCCTTTATCTCTCCCCATCTCTCTCTTTTGTATCACAGACTGCTTTAACTCCTCAGGAACATACTCTGGGGGCACACAGGATTCTGCAGACTGAAATAATTCCTTCACCCTTAGTACTACCCCCAACCCCTACATCCAAACATTTACACTGCCTCGATTCTCTCTGACACTCAAGTTTATCACTGCCTTCCTGCCGGGTGGTCTGGGACTTGTGCCCTGGTGTTCCTTTTCCCGAAGCTAGAGGCGGTACCCAGTGAAGAACCCTTGCTGGGTACCATCACAGGGTTTATAGGGACAGGGCATGGACATTGTTCAAATCCCACCCCGTCTGGCAGTCCTGGGTAAGACCACTGGTGGTGTCACTGGAGCGGCAGGATCGACTGTTCCCCTGGCTGTTTCCTCTCAGTTCATTCAGGATCTCCAATGGGTGGCTCATACTATACTAACCCTCCAGGGTCATATAGACTTATTGGCTGCTGTATTGCTACAGAATCAGTGGGGATTAGATTTACTAATAGCAGAGCCAGGTGGTCTTCGTCTCTTCCTCAGGGAGGAATGTTGCTTCTATGTTAACCAATCGGGAACAGTAAAAGGTAAGATCAAACAACCTCGGACATCTTTACAAATATAAGAAACAGCTTAATGCCTCTGTCCAAGGTATCACTGATAGTCCAAAATGAAACTGGATGCCGCCCCCCTTTTAACTCCCCTTCTCCTCCTTTTCTTAATTCTACTAGCTGCACTCTGCCTCATACACTTCTTGTCTGGACCCCTTCAACAACAGATCCAAAAGATTTCTAACCAGACTTTTAATCAGTTGCTCTTACATGATAACCAGCCCCTAGCTACAGAGCCAGAGGCCAGCGACTTCCAATTACATCCTGATGAGTAAACTCAAGTTTGCCCCAGGTACTCCAATGTCCCCATTAAACAGGAAATAGTCTAATGTTAACCTTGCCCCTTTTCCTAAATCTTGATTGTTTATCAATAGTGAACAAAAAGTGTGTGTGAGAATGTAAGTCTCTCAAGGCATGCAAGTGTCCAGACTCTGCCCTCCCCAGAAGAAGCTAACGGCCATTTGCAGCCGCTGCAGATGTAGGTGGACAAGCTCTACCCTACAGAGAGAGAGAGAAAAAAAAAAGGCCAAGACCAGTTCACACAATCACACCAATCTCGGAGCTTGCCCCAAGATCAGGCCAATGCCAGGTCACCCTGGAAACATGCACCCCTCACCCCAGAAACCCTATATAAAGCCTGCCTTCAGCTCAATTCCCTGCTACCTCTCACCTGAGCAGAGTCAACCACCCTCTTGTGTCTTTCCCAATAAATCTCTGGTGTGAGGTTTGTTGTGTGGTGTGACTTTGTGATATTCCTTGGCTTCCATCTGCCGGAATACATTTCACCTCAGAGCTGTGACCCTTATACTAAGAGTTTATGATTTTTGTGTCTATGTTGATATTATTGAATGTTTATTTTCTTTTATTATATTGTCTATGCATGTCTACCTTTTATATATTTTTATATATTTTCTGATTTGAGGTAAAATAGAACTGATATATCTGTCTTCTAGAATTTCCCAGTGAAGCACACAGGCTTTCAGAATGTTTTTTTTTTATCGTTTTAATGTTTTTATTGAAAACTGCAACCTCCATTTATTCAATACACACAGAGCTACACGATTCATTTCAGTTTTGTTTTTAGGCGGTTTGTATCTTTTAAGGATACAAACCTTGGTGTTGCAGACTATCTTTTTACATCATATGAAACTGTTTCGTTGTGATTGGTTTAACAAAGAGCTGAATGGTCAATAGCTAGGCAGCGAGAGGTTAGGCGAGCCTTCTGGGGACAGAGAAGTCTCAGGGAAGAAGAAGGGGGTCACCAGCCAGACACGGAGAAAGCAACATGAGCAATGAGAGATGAGGTAATGAACCATGTGACAGAACATAGATTAAACTAAATGGGTTAATTTAAGCTCTAAGTGCTAATGCGACAGGCCTAAGCTAAGGTCAAGCTGTCACAATCAGTTTCATTGTCATTAGGGGTGGTACAGAGAGAGACTTCTACAGACTGGTCTATTTTGTCTAAATTCTTGAGTTTAGGAGTATAGAGTTATGGGTAGTATTCCCTTCTTATTCTTTTAACCTCTGTGGGGAATGTCATAGTAACCCTATTTAATCCTACTATTAGTGATTTTTGTCTTCTCTTTTGTCTTTTAGTATGTCTGGCTGGAGGCATATCAATTTTATTAATTTATTTTAAAGGAACTACCTTTGGTTTTATTGATACTTCTGTATTGCTTTTGTTTTTGAGTTCATCAGTTTTTACCTCTCATGTTTATTATTTAAACATTGAGAGTAAAATTGGGCATACCTGTTAATTGAACCGAGACAAAAGACATTAACTGTAACTATTTTGAGGGGAACCAAAGTATGGTTTCTCTGCTTATAGAATTTGTGGGAACAAGGAAATGGATAGGCGGGTATAGATTGGTGTACCTGTGAAAATATGTTATACTGAACACACTTTAGTGTTTTGTAACCTGAGCCAGGAAGTCAGAGTCTAGGGAATGGAGATCTCTGCAGAAGCTTCCTTGAAATGCTTCCCAACTCTGCTCTTTTCCTAGAATCATGTGCCCTAGCTTCATAGTGACTGTGGCTGGATTTCCATCCATGGATCATATCAAATGATGGGACAAGTGTTCAGATAACTTTTATATAAAGTTGTTATTTAGAATTCAATGCTCGAGTAAATTTTTATCATATCTTCAATCAAACTGTTAGTTTATTCATGCAAATTAAATCATTTTCTTTATGGAATAAAAAAAGGTTATAATACAACTCTTGCCATTTTCATGTCTTTTTCTCGATTTATTGGATTTTTGTTTGTTTGACTATTATTATTATTTTTTTGCTGTTTTTTGAAATAGTCTCATCACCTAATGCCAGCTGGCCTGGCACTCTCTATGTTGGTTGACCAGGCTACCCTTGAACACATAGAGGTCCCCTTGCTTCTGTTCCCTGAGTGCTGGGATCAAAAGCATGTGCCCAACTATGTTTCTCTCAGAAACACATGAAATTATATAAGCATTCATATAATTATTTTTAAAAATATTTTCAAAGACTTATTTATTTATTATGGATACAATGTTCTGCTAACATGTACATGCCAGAAGAGGGCACCAGATCTCATAGATGGTTGTGAGCCACCATGTGGTTGCTGGGAATTGAACTCAAGACCTCTGGAAGAGCAGCCAGTGCTCTTAACCTCTGAGCCATCTCTCCAACCCATCATACATATCTTGAATAATTGATTTGATAAGCTAATTGCAGCTACTGAGATTATTAAAGTATACGCCCTGTTAGAGTAATAAAAGACTACTTCCGCTCTTCCGAAGACAGGGCTCTGAGGTAAGTTTCAGATCAATGCTGTGAGAATATGTCTCATCTATTGTGTTACTGGTACACTCAACACTCAGCCTAAGGCAGGAGGCTCAGGAGTTCCCAGACAGCGTCAGTTATGCAGAAAATTTAAGGCCAGTCTGTGCCACAGAAGACCCTGTTTCAAAAATGTGTCTCATCAAAATGTAGAAAATTATGTGCATATGAAAAGACTGGAAATGAAAATAATATTCCCCAGACATAAAATTTAAAGAGCTAGTTAAAACTATGCTTGAACCATTGACCAAACGGTGTTGTAATTAATAGAGTTTTTGTGTGATTATTTAGGTCTGCATAGCCAGGAAACTAAAGTACAGTCTCCATTTACAGGTAAATATATAAACTGTTGATAGTATCTCCCAGGTCTGGACTTTTGGAAAAACTGCCATTTTATATATTATATACTTTTGTATAATTGGGAACATATAATCCACAGATCAAATTAGAAGGAAATCATGTGGATGATCATAGAAAATAATATTTTATGAGCATCATCTCTACCCAGACTCTGTGTCTTTTGTATATGACAACAACTATAGAAGGTCTATTCTAACCTATTAGCAAGCTAATGACTTACTCTGAAATTGTTATTTGAAGACGTGAAACACCTGTGGGAGAGATAAAAGATGTATTTCATGTATACATATCACTTGTTGGAGGAGGCCACTTGTTGGTTTGGTTCCTGGCCGCCCAGCTAGCTTAGACCTGAAATAATCACACAGAAACCGTATTAATTAAATCACTGCTTGGCCCATTATCTCTAGCTTCTTATTGGCTAATTCTTATATTAATTTAACCCATTTCTATTAATATGTATATTGCCACGTGGCTGTGGCTTACTGGGTAAAGTTCCCAGCATCTGTCTCCAGTGGCTCCATGGCTTTTCTCTAACTTCGCCTTCCTCCTCCCATGCTATAGGCCAAGCCAGTTCTTTATTCATTAACCAATAAAAGTAATACATAGACAGAAGGACCTCCCATACCAATCACTTCTATATTTCTTTTTCTTTCTTTTTTTTTTTAAAAGAACAATATAAAGACTAGTTTCCTTGATGAAGGGTGAGGTGTAAGGGCATAAGGACAAGGATTTACAATGTAATTAGGGATTGTGTTGGTTTAGTAAAGTCACAATTGTAAATTCTCCTCCAAGGCCTGTGTCTTCACTAGCCCTGGCTGGTTTCCCTCAGCAGGCATGATTTTCCTCTTGTGGAGCAGGCCTTAAGTCCAATTGAAGAGCTAATTGGTTATCACCAAATTATGTGTGCACCTTTTGGGTTACTGTGCCATGCTAATCATGCTGTGGTTCGTGGGCATCATACCTGGGTAGGACTCTTGACTGACGTCCTCCTTTGGAAGCTTGCGTGGTGTCTTCTGGGACCTTAAGAGCTAGTCCTCAGAGAGGAGGCTTTTGGGTCAGGTCCAGCTCAGGAACCTCTGGGCTCCGTGTCTGAAGTGCATGGTATCCTCAGCAATAGGGACTATCTTTCCACTCCTAGGGGTTAACCAAGGAGAGCAGAAATAGCCTGTGATATCTGGGGAGTCTCTTGGACAACTCTAACCAACTGCCCAAAAGAGTGCTTCTTATGCCTAGTGTTTTTTTTTTTTAATTCAATGGTCATGGAGAAGGCATTGTGAGATCAGATAGGAAATTTTAATTTAAACTACATATAGCTATTTATACACTGACTTATGTGGATTATAGGTATTTTAGGTAGGTAGTTAATAGTATGACACTCTTATGACTCTTTCAGACATCCTTACTGTTATTTTACCTTCATTCTGTATTTATTTTCTCCCCTACCCCCTAATTAGAACCTCCCTCGCTCATTTTTCCCATTTCCTCCTTCAGATCACTTAGACCCTGCTATTCCCTGTCTATTGCTCGCTCATCCGCCCTCCCCCCCCCCCCGCAAGGCAGAGGAACTTCTCTTTGCAACCGATGGAGACTGTTACAGAAAACACAACCAACCCAAATGCAGAGGTGGTGGGAGCAGGAGGTTGGGGAGTTTAAGTCCTCCTCAGCTACATAGTGACTTTGGCCATCTGGGCTACATGAGACCCCCATTTCAACAAAACAAAACAAAATTTCCATCCTGTTATTTTTAGTTCTCATTTGATAACATTTAACACTCTCATCTGTCCAAGAATGTCTACCTTTATCTCATGGTCTGTGGCTATCATTGCTGATTTACAGGTTTTCAGAAAGTCGATGAGAAACTGCAAAGCTTATGAGCCAAATCCAACTTGTTGTCTGTTTTTGTATAGTTCAAATCAAAAAAAAAAAGAATTTCCCCACTGTTGAAGTAGTTGGGGAAAATGTTGCCTATTTTGTGATGCATGAACTTCAAAATATTGGTTTATAAATTATCTTAAAATATAGTCATGGCTGTTTATTTTCATGTAATCTATGAATGACATTTTGAACTACGGTAACAGAACTACAGTAACATTGTGAGAGAGAACATATATCCCCACGTACCCTAAAATATTCCTTCTTTTTGGCTGTTTACAGAAACGCTTTTCTCTACATCTGGGTTTATTTATCTCAGACTTTCTATCTGTTGGGTACCTTTTGCCTTAAGTACTGGTCACGATTTTCTGGTGGTTTGTATGTTGACTAATTTTGGATTCATCTAGGGCATATTGGATATTAATTGATGGGACTTTGGAACCTGTTAAAGTCATTTCAGAAATGCTGGCCACCTTTGTTTTAACAATAAACCAGAAGTAGGTTCACACCCTATGCTGTGTCTAGACTCCACGAGAAGGTTCTAGGCTTCAGTTGTCAACAAGCTTCTCTATGCTGGTTTACATTTATCCCAGGTACGCATCTCTCAGAAGTGAGGCCGGGACAGTGTTAGGAATGTACTGGCCAGTGCTCATTGTCAACTCCAGGGCCTGGAATCAGCGAGGGGATGAGCCTCTAGACAGATCTGTGACCGGTTATTTCACTTCTGGGCATGCCTTTGCATTATCTAGATTGAGTTGGTTGAGGCAATTCCGTGGGCCAGGATCCTGGACTGGGGAAAGAGAGGAAAGCAAGCTGAGCATAAGTGCTCAGCAGACTCTGCTTCCTGACTGTGCGCCAGCTCCCCGGGACTCCTGTGGCCAGAGCTTATCTGCCAGGATCGCATGCACCCTGAAACTGTGAGCCAACTTCCCTCATTGAAGTTGGCCTTTTCCCTAGATGTGTTTTTGAGACATTTTATTGATAGTGAATTTCACATCACGCATCCCAATCCCACTGTCCTCCTTGTCCCCTCGCAGGCACCCTCTGCCCTTGTGATCTCCCCTTCAAAACAAAACATTTACAGCAAAAAAAAAAAAAAAAAAAACAAAACAAAAACAAAATCAAACAAATAAAAAAAAAAACCCATTCAATCAAACAAAAATCAAATCAACAAAATCTCGGCATGGAAGCTGTAGTGTGGCCCAGTGAGTCACTTACACAGTACCCTATAATCCATACAGCTTTACTTATAAGTGCTCATTGCAATGAGTTTTCGGTCTGGTTTGAGGCCTCTGGCTTCTGCTACACTATCAATACTGGGCCCTCTCTGGGGCTCCTCTTGGATAGTCTACTGTTGCTGTGTGCCATGGAGATCCGGCAGCTTTGGGTCTGCAATTTTGGCCCCTTCACATGCTCCAGCAGTTCGTAGGTGAGGTGGTGGTTGGGGTGGGCTCCCTCATAGCCCTGGTTCTTGGCCTGGGTGGTAGCTGGGTTGGTCAGCCTGCCAGCTCTCCCCCATCCTCACCAACTAGGCGAGCACCCAGTGGAGCAGGCAGCAAGGAGCAGAACCAGTTTCTCCTGCTCTCGTATTCTCGGGTCTAGCTCACCCACACTCACACGGCCAGGGCCAGCCCTACTGTTCTGCCCAGGTGAGGGGCAGGGCCTGCTCTCCCGATTGCCGCAGTGCCAGCTCTTCTGCTCTCGTGTCCCTAAGGCCATCTCTCCAACCTGCCACAGGTGGCAAGGGGTGGGGGAGGACATCTTTCCCTCGTCCATGCCAGCGCATGACAGACGGGGGACTGGGGTCAGCTCTCCTGCTCTCGTGCCCTTAGGGCTGGCTCACCTGCGCCCTGTCAAACAGGGTCAGTTCTACTGTGGCGCCTGGGTGAGGCGCAGGATCAACTCTCTCATTCTTGTGACCCTGGGACCCACGTTCCTGCCTCACTTGCAGTAGGTAGCAAGGGGCGAGGGGAAAGGGGGTTATTTCTCCCTCACCCATACCACCATGTGACAGCGGGCCTAGCTCTCCCAGTTTCATGCCTTCAGGGTCAGCGCACCTGCACCCGTGCCAATGGGGTCAGCTCTACTGTGCTGGCCGGGTGAGCTGCAGGGCCCACTCTCCCAATTGCTGCATTTAGTAAGGAGCAGGGCCGGTTCTCCCTAGTGCTATAGCCACTGAGGTGCAGGGCTAACTCTGTGCAGCCCTGTTCTCCCTGTGATAACAGGGACCACAGACATCAGTACAGACCATGGCTGCAGCAGGGCTATGGACATAGACATGGCCCTTGGCAGCAACCCAGGACCAGATGATACCAATTGTATCTCTACATACTTGCTTTTGATTCCTGGCTTGTGGTCTTTCACGTCACATTTTATACTGAGTCTCCACCGTCCTGCCCCCTCCCCGGCTAGGTCCAGGTGGTCTCCCGAAAGCGGTGCGGATGCTGGGGTAGCTGTGTGAGAATTGGATTGGTTTTCTTTCCAAGAAGTCCTCATGTTTTCTCATTCCCAATTGGGAAATAGTTTCTTCAATAAATACTTAACAAATACTGAGACTGGGGACTTTGTTTCGGTCTTTATTCTCTCTTTAGAATGTAGACTTCTGTTTTCTGTAGGCTTGCCTTTAGCCGTCCCAGCCAAATTTTTAAGTTGCTTGCCATCCCAAATAGCTTTACAGGTTCCATGCGGTACTTCTTCATCTTCTCTGGACATGAGCCGCTCTGCCCAGCACACCCATCCTTGTGTGCCACCTGCTTGTGCCTCAGTTAACTCAGACAATCGGCAATACTATCCCAGGGATTATATACAGGCAACCATCATTGCAACCATTGTTTTATTTCATTGTGCACCCAAAGTACAATATTAATAATGTTTGGATAAGTCCAAGAGAAGCCATTAAGTACATCTCTTAAGCGAGAAGAAATATTAGAATAAAATATTCCAATAGAATGTTCATGTGATATTACCAAGTGTTGTCATAATTGTCCTATCTTATTATGAGACATCATTGTTAATTTTACTGTCCGTAACTTACAAGTTAATGTTTACCGCGTACATACATAGGGAAACACCTAGTGTAAGAAGGGTTTAATACCATCCATGGTTCGAGGCATCCACAGAGGGTTTTTGGAACTCACCAGTACTTCAATACAGAGGTACGACTACACTCCTGTCTTTCAACCCTCTGTGTTTACATGATTTCCCATACATGCATAGGGCCAGTGAGAATCGGTAGGAAGGACATACATCTCTTTAGAAATGTGTCTGCAGCTCTTATTTGATCCTGGTTCTCAAGGATCCAGCTTGAAAGCTCCTGGGGGGAACTCTCCTGGGAAAACCACAGGGCTGCCAGCTTCCAAGTTTTGTGACCTACATTACAGGGCCTCACAATCTGAGCTAAGTGTCCTTCTCTGGAATATGGAGGATGTGATGGGGAAGGATTCCTAACAGAAAGAACCCTGTCATCCCCTTTCATTTGCAAGAGAAAGACTGTTCTAAACTAGTTGTTTCATTTGCTTTTGATCTGACTTCAAGCACTTTCAGATGCTTCTGTGAAGGACACCTCAATGGCCTTGCCACCTCCACTTTGCAGGGTCCTGGCGTCTTTGTTTACTTAGCTTTTGCTTTTATTCTTCCTGCCCTCACTGGAATGTGACACCGTTTCTACCTATCCTTTCAGGCACATGTTCTTCGCCGTTTTAGGATACAGTCCTCCGAGGCAAGCACAATTCAACTCCTGTCTCAAAGCAGATCTGCATGTAGGCTCGGCACTATAACAACATGTGACCGAGAGGCCAGGTGGAGGTGATTCAGGCGTGTAGCTACCGGCTATGACCATTCTTGTGGCCATGGTTTACTTACAGGGCTACTCTACTCCCAGGTGACCATGTGCCCCCCTGCACCAGATGCTAACTTCCCTTGCCCACAATGAGTAGCTTTATTACATTACATGGCATTCCACTACATCCTCAGCCCAGAATAACAGCAACAACATTCTATCTTCTGTTTTGTTGTCTTTCTTAAGGTGATGGGCTGTGAAGCTAACCACATCCTTTATAATGTCAGCGCGACGTCTTAGATCATAGTATCCGACATCAACACGGGACTTGCACACCAAAGAGTCGTAAAATTGCAACCAATACTAGAAAGGAAAGACAAGACAATTACTACCGCTCAGACCTGTATGTCACCGCCAATATACTGGATTCAGTCTCAGTTCAGTCTCAGGGGAACTTTGCTAAACCCCATCTGTTTCCTTGGGATAACTTCCGGTCTGGAGTAAAGAAAATGTCTGCACGTGTCCTGTGGTTTCTAGGGTTGCAAGACCTCATTTGTGAAAAGAGTCGAAATGTTGGAATGGGAGCGTTAGTCAGGGTTCTCTAGAGGAACACATACACACACACACACACACACACACACACACACACACACACACAGATACACACAATTAAATGGGATTTCTTAGGATGGCTTACAGGCTGTGGTCCAGTCCAACATTTGCTGTCCTATCAATGGAAGGTCCAACAGTCTAATAGTTGTTCAGCTCATGAGGCTGTATTCCTCAGCTAGTCTTCAGTGTCGGCCAGAATCCTGAAGAAGTAAGGGCTAATGCTGATGAAGGACTAGACCTGCCTGTGAGAGCGGGAGCTAGCGGGCAAAGAGAGCAAGCTTCCTTCTTCCATGTCCGTAATACAGGCTTCCAGCAGACGGTGTGGCCAGATTGTAGGTGGATCTTCCCAGCTCAAAAGATGTGGATTAAAGGTGGATCTTCCTACCTCAGATGATTTAATTAACAAAAGAATCTCACAGGTGAACACCAGCCACTTGGATTTTAGTTAATTCCAGATGTGGTCAAACTGACAACTAAGAACAGCCTTCGCAATGGGTTTCCACCAATGTGACGTTTTTACACCGTCCAGGGAAGTCCCTAAGTGAGTCCGCTGGAAACAGGGGATCTTGCATCGCTCAGTGTGAGCACGGTGATAGTCCACCACCTTTGCAGGTGTGCATCCTACCACTTAGATGCAATTCATAGAATTCACAGGATCTGTTCATGCTTCAGGGTAAGGGAATATGTGTTGTGAAAGCCTGCTTGTTTGTCCCCTGCTGCTCAGCCCTGAAATAATCACACAGAAACTGTATTAATTAAATCACTGCTTGGCCTATTAGCTTTAGCCTCTTATTGGATAGCTCTTACATGTTAATTTAACTCATTTCTATTAATCTGTGTATTGCCACGAGGCTGTGGCTTACTGGGTAACATTCTGGTGACCGTGTCCAGTGGGACTTCTCTCTGACTCTGCCTTCTTTCTCCCAGGATTCAGTTTAGTTTTCCCCACCTATCTACCCTACCCAAACCAGTTTCTTTATTAACCAATGGTGTTCACAGCATACAGAGGGGAATCCCACATCAGATACACACAGGCATAAACACCATGATGCTGGGATCCAGGAGCCTCCTATGGGTGTATCTGGCACAGCCAAAAAAGACAAATTCAGTTTGTACCTGCTGAATGTCATATTATATCCAAGTGAGAATATCCAGGAAGACATCTGGGTTTGGAACTGGAAGGAAAGTTTGGGGGTGGAGCTATTCAGAACCCTCTGATAATAGATCTGCAAATGGTGGGGACCCATGAGATGGCCTTGAGTGACTCAGCACTGTGAGAGGAGGAATATAGATGTCTATGGAGGTGGAGACAAAAGCATGCCATCACTCCAAACTTGAAGATAGTTAAATTGCTCCTCAACATTCTTGTTTCTGTAGTAAATAAGACTTTTTCTCTTTTCCTCTTCTAACCTTTTTTCTAATCTTTTTATTAGCTTGCCTGCCTCTGGACATTCATTTATTTCTGTATATTGCTCTTAAAAGAATTAAAATTAGAGGTGTTTTTAAAGCATCCACTGGAGAAGACCACTCGGACATGGGTTCAAGCCAATAGAAAGTCTTTATTAGATGGCCAGAGACTACACAGGGTGTTTGGGAGCAAACACAGTGCCAAAGCTCACAGGATGAGCTTTAAAGCACAAAAGTCACATTCTGGGTTGATACCATACCTCAGCTCACAAGAGCAGTTAGCCAGAAGCGGAGCTACAGAAGCCAGAAAGCAGGGTTAGAACCAGGAACTTGGATGGATTGGGTCTTTATTCTCATTTTGGCATTGTTGCTGTCTACGTGCTAGGTTCTGTTGTCTGGGTTTCTGTCCTGCCTGGTTTTTGTCCTCCCACCAGGTCCCACAGCTGTTTAGCCCCAAAGAAATCACACAGAAGTGTATATTAATGATAAACTGATTGGCCCATTAGCTCAGGCTTCTTATTAACTCTTATAACTTATATTAACCCATTATTCTTGCCTACGTTAGCCACATGGCTCGGTACCTTTTTCAGCAGGGCAATCACATCTTCCTTCTTCGATTGGGACAGGACTGGGAGGAATGGGCTTCCTCCTTCCCAGAATTCTCTTGTTCTCATTGATCCACCTGTACTTCCTGTCTGGTTGTCCTGCCTATACTTCCTGCCTGGCTACTGGCCATTCAACATTTATTTAAAACATAATTGACAGAATATAGACAATTGTCCCACACCAGGGTTCAAGGCCTGAATGATTCTTCCATCATGGTATCTGTTGTGTTACAGTCTGGGGGCCTGATACCGAGGCAATACATCAAGAACTTTCTGATCAATTCCAACAAAGTAGGATTGACTATTTCTAAGTATGCTATGGGTTGCTTTATGGTTCCTCTCAGTAGTGTTTAAACTGTGAACAGTTCACTCATTGTTAACGACCTTCTGCTTACCTTAGACAATACTGAAAGACAGAAATAATGAGCCCTATCTAAAGTAATGAAAATCCTCAGTATATTTCTTTCTTTGCCTTATTTATTTATTTATTTATTTATTTATTTATTTATTTATTTATTTTTGAAACAGTGTATCCCTGTGTATCCCTGGCTGTCCTGGAACTCACTTTGTAGACCAGGCTGGCCTCGAACTCAGAGATCCGCCTGCCTCTGCCTCCTGAGTGCTGGGATTAAAGGCGTGCGCCACCATTGCCTGACTCTCAAAATATTTTTAATAATAATTCAAAAGAGGAAGAAGTGACTATGTCGCTATTGAGATAGCGACAATTCTGTGGAAGGAAAGTGAAGGAGAAGCGATGCTCCTAGAGCATGTACTGGAACTAGACCAGCAGACTCATTTTAGGCTTTTTAGAAGCCAGAATTTATAAGAAAATTACAAATCATATAACTTGCGGATTTTAAAAATTAGGTGGCAATGTTCGTGTTTACAGTGTTAGAGCAGTGATCGAGAAAGTTGAACAAGAAGGGTATCAGGGCGATGGCTACAGGTACAGGATTTGTTTTTGGCATAATAGAAATGTCCTACACTGGGTGTGGCGGTGGCTGCGTGATACTGTGGGCATACCAAAACAAGCAAAACATAAAACCGTACGTGTTCAGTAGTGAGCTGGTATACTAGTTGACTTACACCTAAATAAAACCATTGAAAAGAGAAAAGTGGACCAGGATTTCAACTAGCATTGCATTGACCTTCACTAGGGCAAGGTGACAGGCATTGCTGCAACCCTGAAGTTGATCAATTGGCAGAAGGCAGACGCTTCTATTCTTAGTGCTAAAATATCGGAGGAACAAATTTAAACACACACACACACACACACACACACACACACACACCTTCAAATTCTGCTCTCTCTCTCTCTCTCTCTCTCTTGCTCCCTCTTTCTTTCCTCCAACAACTCTAAGGTTCATAGAGAAGAGAAAACTTCTAATTGAATAACTTGAAATTTTAATTTAAGGTAGGAAACAGTTCACTTATCCCTATAAAATTAAGCTTCTTTAACAATAAGGTAGTTCTGAATGTACCCAGCTATGGCCTTGATCATTACCTCCTGGTCTTTCTGATCCCTTTTCTAACCACCCTTCCCTGTCTCTATCACAGGGAACACCTTGTACATTTTTTTGCAGGCTCTGCCAGCTTGGTTTGGGCCGACAGTAAGGACAGACAGGAGATTGGGAGAGAATTTGGGCTTTGCTTTCTCTCATGACTTGGTTTGGGTCCCAACAAGACCCTCTTCTGGAGGCCATTGGCTCCCTCCCTCCTAGACACTCTCACAGCAGGCTCAGGAAACATCACCCCTTCCTCTTGACTCTTCGGGTTGAGAGGGAAAGGGCTTCCCACTGTCCTTTGAAAGTGCCCATTCCTCCACATCAGTCCCTTTATCACCCTCTTTTAACCCTTTCCCTGATTTCCCCCTTGAGCGTACAGTAGGATTTTGGTCCCCTGGGAACCTACTTGATTGAGCCATAGTATGTCTGATATCTGCCTATATATATATATATATATATACATATATGAAGAAGTCTAAGAAAATACAGAATAATGAGGGTGGGGCCACTGCACACCCACTTCTGAGCAGTGGCTCTTTCTGAAAAGAGTACAGTAAGAACCAGCTGGTAACCAGCCTCAATTCTGCCGTCCAGTACACCAGGAGTTCGAGACAGAGTGTTAGAGAACGTTATCCACAATGAGCAAATGCCTGATCTTCTCACGCGCCCTAATCATGAGCTGTTTTTTGTTTCTCTTTGAGTTTGGGGAGGAAAGATCTGCAGGTCTCAAATTGGAAGCACTTGGACTGTTTATTAATCATAACTTTGTGGCGTTCAGTAGGTGTCCCAACCCTGTAAACCTAACAGAAAATATAAATGATCAAAAATCCTCTTGATTTGTGACTGGGTTTTGTTATGGCTAGTTTATAGTCCATGCTCTTTTAGCTATCATTGCCATATATGTGACCATTCCCACAGCCTGGAACTAGGGGGCGCTAGTTGACCTTGGTGCGCTTTTTAACCAGGTAAGAAGAAAGTAAGTCTTGGGGGGAGAGATTTAACTTGTGCTTTGAGGATTCTTTTAAAATAAGCAGTAGCGGGCTGGAGAGATGGCTCAGAGGTTAAGAACACTGATTGTTCTTCCGGAGGTCCTGAGTTCAATTTCCGGCAACCACATGGTGGCTCACAACCATCCGTAAAGAAATCTGGTGCCCTCTTCTGGCCTGCAGGCACACATGCAGACAGAACACTGTAAACTAACTAACTAACTAAATAAATAAGCAGTAGCTCCAGGCTTGTTGGTTATATCTACATTCTTTAATTTGAGACTAATACTTAACTTCAAAAAGACAAGCTCTAGCCTGGCAGTGAGGGTGCATGCCTTTAATCCCAGCACTCAGGAGGCAGAGGCAGGTGGATCTCTGTGAGTTCAAGGTCAGCCTTGTCTACAGAGAGAGTTCCAGGATATCCAGGACTGTTATACAGAGAAACCCTTTCTCAAAAAACAAACAAACGAACAAAAAACAAAAACAACAACAGCAAAAAGTACTGTATGTACTGTGTTTGGTGGTTAAATGAAAAACCCACCATGCTGGGTAGGGAGGCAGGAGGTAGGGAGGAGTTGGGAGAGGGAAAATATTATCAAAATTTTCATTTTTTAATGTATTGTATTGTGCGTTTGTGAATAGAAGCACGCATATATGTGTGAACATGGACAAAGGTCAGTGTCGATCACCTTCTCTCACTCTCCACGTGGCTTTCAGATAGAAGGTCCCTCACTGAACTTGGAGCTCACTGACAATCTAGACTGGGTAACCAGCGAGTTCCAGGGACCCACTTGTCTCTGTCCCCCAAGCCAGCATCTGGGTCACTGAAATGATCTCTTTTATGTGGGTGTTGGGGATCAGAACTCCAGTTCTCACTGACCCATCAACTCTCATTTAACACTCAGCCAAGGGTTGATTAAGTGGGGATTGGGGGACTCTTCTAGGAAGAGGGGTTTCAACGTGCGTGTTGAGCCACAAAGTATTTCTTCTGTTTCCCCTTTTCTTCAAACCCTTCTGCCTCAAAACAGATGTAACAGCCGAGTAACCATACCTGAGGAGTGTAAGGTCCCTGAGGTGTGTAATCCATGTCTAAAGCAGGGAAGCAAAAAGGTGGCCTTTGCAAACCACGGTACAAACCTGCCATCTAAAACCTCTGGATTTATTAGACACGACAGTATGAAGTCTGAGACATAAGCCACCATTCTAAGCCAAAACAGTCCTCTCCTAATAGAAACTGACAACCTTGTTTGGTCATGCTGCCATATCAGCACCTCTGAGTCTGCTGGATGAGAGTCACAGGACACCATGTGCCTCTGTATTACTTGAGATATTGAGGTTGATTTAGCAGGGGTGGGCCTGAACCCCTGTAACTGGACCCTACATTAAGCACACCCCAACTTAATCCTTGGGCTTCATCATCAGCAAGCAAGCAAGATGACTACAGCAACACCACCTTCATCGTATCCAGTTTCCTGAAGAGGAACAAGGAGGAAAGCCTCTTTTCTTAAAGCGTCTATGAGGTCTTCTTAGGTTGCACTGGTTCTGATCAGGATATAAATGTTTATGTCTTCAGGGCTTCTAGATTCAGGGAGAGTTGACTGAATCAATCACGCGTGAATCCACTGGTGGGTTAACAACTCCATGGCATTAATGGGAAATGGCGAAAACACTATAACTACGTAGTAAGAGGTGTGCGGGTTGCGTCCTTCCTCCCGGCTCCCAGCCGCCAAAACAATTACACAGAAACTGTATTCATTTAAACTCTGCCTGGCCCATTAGTTCTGGCCTCTTCTTGGACATCTCTTATATCTTGATTCAGCCCATTTCTAATAATCTGTATTCACCACGAGGATGTGGCTTACCGGCATGAGTCTAACCAGTGTCCATCTTGGGCCGGAGAAGCATGGCGACTGCCACACTTCCCTTCCTCCCAGCATTCCATCCTGTCTACTCTGCCTACCTGATTTCTGCCCTATCAAAAGGCCAAGGCAGTTTTCTTTATTCAACCAGTGAAAGCAATGCAAATGAAGAAGCACTTCCTACACCATAACTAAGTCTGGTACCATCTCATAGATGCCTCTTTTTCTGGAGATGTAGCCATCTTTAGTAGACAATCTAATGTCTGACCGAAGCCCTGATGCCTGAGAATGGTACACTACATGTAAAAGAGATTTTGCTGATGTAGATGGAGCCAGTAGCTTTGAAGATGAAAGAGTCACAAGCCACAGAATATAGTCAACCTCTAGAAAGTTTGGAAAAGACAAGGGAATAATAAAGAACTAATCCTCCCATGACATCCACCGAGCACAGGCATGAGGAACCCTCGCTTGAGTTCATTGAAACTGACTTCATGCTTTACCTTCTCTCCTGGAAGATAAAACACCTTTGTTTTAAAGCAACTAACTCTGTGGCACCTTGTTACCGTAGTGATCAGAAACTAATAAAGTATGTCAGGTGAATTCTTTTCTGACCAAGGAAATAGTTCTGTTAGTTTCTTATGTAGTGGGAGGGAACAGACATCCAGAATGGCAAATGGTCTTCAGACCCTCTTATTGTTTGGGGTGAGCCAGCTTCCAAGGCTGTCCAACACCATTACTTCCTTTCCATCGTAAAAGTCTAGTTGACCTAATAAGAGGCTTGTCTTAATGGGATGCACTTTTAAAATTGAACTCTAATTAGCTGGGAAGGACACCGTGTATCATTTCATCAGTTCCCAGGGAAGACAATCTTTGGGTAGTGGTAGCAGAGCTACAGTATCAAGATTTAACAATAACAGCTTTAGCTAACAAAGGGGAAAATGTATTTGTCATTGGATTTCAAAGAGTAGATCAGAGACTCTTTAGTTGTATTAGAAAGCCTAGCACCAAAAGCCCAATTGTTATGAATATAATGGTTGCAAAGGGGATATTTGGAAAATATTAATCATACTATAATTTTCTAATTTTGTAATGTTGACACTAAATGTTTTGGGAAGTTTTGTATGTTGAATATCCATGAAAGAAATCATAATAGCTAGAATTCTTCCTTAAAAGAAGAAATCTAGAGTGTTTCTGTTTCATGCGGTAGCTAGGTCATGATAGAAATCTTGTTTATTATAAACAAAGTAAACCAAAACAATCAAAGGCCTAAGCTAATAAGCTCTAGTCATCATCAGAAACAATTGCATGATACTACCTGGAGAAAATAGTTTCTTTCAGAAGAGTTAAAGCAAAATAGACTATAAGTCCCCTCCCCACCCCAATTCTTTATTGCATGGTTTCTTTAGGGCTCATTAGTGATGTTACTGAGTGCCATTTAGACAAAGTCTCTCTGGCATGGCAACGGTTGCCAAGTAGGGCTCAGCCTCCTAAGGCGTTCACAGGGAAGAGGCCCTGGCTCAACAAGCTGAGGTACCCTGTGTGGCCCGTGGGGTGAGCATATAAGCTTGGTTTCATGGTCCCTATTCAGACACAGTAAATAAGGACCAATAAAGAACTTGATGAACTCCATCTCCAAATGCAGAGATAAAGGAAACATTAACCCCGCACTGGGGGCTACTAGCATCTACAAGCATCATGCTTTTTGGAAGGTTTTGTGTTTGATTTTGCGTTCTTCACCTAATCCGTATGTATCTTCAGCTTATTTTTATGTAAAAAGGTGACAAAGACTCCAGAAAACATAAAGATTTCCCATCTTAATCATTTTTAGTCTACAGTTAACAGACATTCACACTGCTACACAATCCATTTTCAGAATCTTTTTTATCTCAACAATTTGAAGCTCAGTTCCGGTTAACCAACAGCTTTCATGTCCCCCTCCCAGCAGCTATGGAAACCACTATTCCACTTATTCTCTTTGGCTCTGATTACCCAAAGCACCTCATATTTGTTCTGCTGTGCCCGCTTTATTGTAGCCTAATGTCTTCAAGATCTTCCTTTTAAAGACTGTGTTATATTCACCACAATTATACACCATATTTACTTATGTGCTTCATTGTTTCTGGAAGTGAATTGTTTGCACATTTTGGCTACTGTGAATAAAGATGCCATGCCCCTGGTGCACATGTCTGTTTAAGTAGAAGTTAAAGTGGGTATGGACATGGTCCCAAAATTTGGATGCCAAGATGTGAGCCAACTCCTTTAGCCTGTTTGGACTGTTATAACAAATTAGCATAAACTGGGTAGCTGATAGACAACATAGATTTAGTTTTCATATTTCTGGAGGCTGAAAAGTCCAAGATGAAGATGCTAGCAGACTGGGTATCTGGGGAAAGACTATCTCCCTCATAGATAACGCCTTTTACTGCATCTTCACAGGGTGAAAAAGCAAGCAAGCTTCTCAAGGCTATTTTCTTCTTTAAAATAAGATTTTTTTACTCATGCTCTGATTGCCTCCACAGGCCGGCTTTCTAATATTCCACCCTGGGAATCAGGATTCAACATCTTAATGGAGAAGGCACAAACATTGAAATTACTGCAGAAAGTCCACATCTCACGAGGCTTTGAGATGGTAAGTGCAAAAGGAAACTCCAAAACGCAAGCATAGATTCAGTTACAAATCACCGCACTGATCTACCAAGAAGAAAATGGGGGTTAAAAAAATATGTTTAAAAGACATCAATGGGACCTTTTTTTTTTTAAAGAATGAAACGATTCCTCAGCATTTACTGTGAATGGAAGCCAAGTGCCATTATTCGAGAGTATTGTATTTCATCTGGAAAACATCCAACAAGTCTAAGAGCTGATGGGAAACCTCTGTGATTTGGGATCTTTGTGCTTGAGATGATATCATGTAAGCTTTTGGGATTGTTCTCTGGTACCCTGTTTGAGAGCTATAGGCGAGTGGTAATTGGCCAGGGGGTCCACATCATTGTCCAAATTAGGAGCAATCTCTGACATTGTTTTCAGAACATTTTATTTGAGTATAATATAAGCACAAAACCCCACACCCTATTATAATATACTTCAACAAGTTTGCACAAAAGGATCCCCTTCTATGGCTAGCACTCAGTTTAAGGAAGAGATCACTAGTGTCCAGGAAGCTCCCTCATGGCCACTGTTTGACCCATAACCTCTACCCAAAGTAACCACTATTCTGACTTCCACTTGACATTGATTGACTTTCCTTTTTCTGTTGTTGTTGTTGAACCATATAGTATATGCTTTTATTTTTTGTTGAACCATTTAGTATATTATTTTATTCTTTGTTGGAACATATAGTATATGCTTTTTTTGAGACGGAGTCCGATGTATTTTAGGTTATAACTAATGATGATTTTGAACTTCTGGTACTCCTGAGTGTTGACTGAGGTTTCTGTCCCACCAGGTCCCACATCTGTTAAGTCCTAAATAAACACACAGAGGCCTACATTAATTATAAACTGATTGGCCTATTAGCTCAGGCTTCTTATCAACACTTATAACTTATATTAGCCTATGATTTTTATATGTGTTAGCCACGTGGTTTGGTACCTTTTTCGGTGAGGCAGTCACATCTTGCTTCCTCTGTGTCTGGATGAGGAGCATGGACTGAATCTTTCCTCTTCCCAGAATTCTCCTGTTCTCCTCACCCCACCTATACTTTCTGCCAATCAGCGTTTTATTAAAAATAATACAAGTGACAGGATAAACAACCATTGTCCCACAGCACCTGAGGGTGGATTTGCTGGTGGGGCAGCAAGCCTGGTCTGTGTGGTGCTGGGGATCTAGCCAGGGCTTTATGCATGCCTGGGAAGCCCATTACCAACCCAATGACATCCCAAGCTTAGCAGATGTCCTTTTGCACGTGTGGTCGGTCTTTCACTCATCCTCTGCTTGTAACCATCACTGATATTGCTGCTTAGTTGTAATTCGCTTATTCTCACCATTTATGTGGTGATTTCTATATTTACTAAAGTAATTGATTGGCTGTGTGTGTGCTTTGCATGTTGCAGCATGTGTATATGGAGGTCAAGAGAACGACTCACGAGAACCATTTGTCTCCTTTCACCATGGAGGCTCTGGGGATCGAACTCGGTTCCTCAAGTGCCTTTACCCACTGAGCCATCTAAGTCTTTCTTGTCCCACACAAACATAAACCCAAAGAACACGAAAGCAAATCGTGCAAAAGAAAAAGTCTTTAAAATGTCCAGTGTCTGTAGTTCTGCGTGTGATACCTCAATAACTTGAAGCAAGCATCGGGTCTGTAGAACCTTCTGTGTTATTTTCTATCAGATGGCAGAGCCTTGAATTAATGGCCCCAAAGTTCTAACGGCAAAAGTTCCCTTCATCTATAGGCCAATAAGTAGAAATTTGGATATCCTGTTCAGCATCAAAACAGGTAAAAACTCAATGAAGCTAGAGCTCAGATTACCTGATGGCAACTGATTCAGGTTCCATTGATCTGAAATCTATTGATCTGAACCGTAAATACACTTCTGTGACTCCACCATTTCTCAAAGTGTGAATATCCTAAAAAACGCCTGCCAGAATACCCTGCACACAATAGAAGGCCTGCTGGGCTTGGATACTGTGGGGAGCGGCATGAAAAGTCCCTTCACAGGGGCCTGGGCGGAGTTAGAACAAGGACTCCTGAGACACCCGAGGAGCAAGGGAAAGTTGCTGCTATCCACAAGCAAAGAGGACTAGGGCAAAGTATGTCCCTGGACACAAGGAAGGGCAGAGAATGCGGAGACCCATGTTCCGAGGACTGGCTTGATGTACAGAGAGAACCAGGGTCAAAGGGTAAATTGGATGCAGTGTCACTCTGGCCTTAGGGCGCAAGTGAGGGACACCACTTGAAAGGGCACCACAATCAAACGTCTTATATTTGATGTGATTTCACAGTGTCCTTTCTCCATTCCTATGCCACTTTAATTCTTCCTGGATTAATTGCTGTGTCACCTATGTGTGACCTTGAACCAAGGCTCAACACCAATTTCTTGGCACAACTGTCAGTAGTGACACAGTTTCTGGGAAAAGTGTCTTGTCTTTGGCCGAAAGCTATACCCACAGTCTTCTCAGTAAACAGAGTCATGTCTTGGGTTAGAATTTTAAACCAAATTTTGAACTGTTTTTTCCTAATGTATTTGTCCACCAACAGGAAAATATGAAAATTATAGTATACATGCTGTATTTTCAAATCATCCATGGTATTTTTAAGATATACAATGAAAGTAGTTTTCTTCTTTAGTGATAACTTTCCATATCTTAATTTCTTTTACTTTTAATCTTCAGAAATTGTGAAAATATAATCAATCAGTCAACAAAGAATTGGGGGGGGGGTGTCTCTTCCTCTATGACCAAAACTTCTATAAGGGGTCTCAGGGTGGCTGTGCCTGTGAGGAACACCATGACCAAAGCGACTTGGGGAGGAGAGGGTTAATTTGGCTGACACTTCCACATGCTTGTCCATCACCAAAGAAGTCAGGACAGAAATTCACACAGAGCAGGAACCTGGATGAAGGAGCTGATGCGGAAGCCATGGAAGGGAGCCGTTTACTGGCTTGCTCATGATAGCTTTCTCAGACTGCTTTCCTAGAGAACCCAGGACCATCAACCCAAGAGTGGCACCACTCACAGAGGCCTGAACCTTCCTCCATTTATCGCTAATTAAGAAAACGCCCCTCAGTTTTGCTAACAGCTGGATCTTATGAAGGCATTTTCTCAACTGAGGCTCCCTCCTCTCTTTAGCTGGCATAAAACCAGCCACTACAAAGGACTAGCAGAAAGAAGCTGAGAACAAGAACTCTTGAGACTAAGGGGGGGCGTTTTAAAATTTTAGACAAGGTCTTGCTATATAATCCACCCTAGCACAGAATTCCAATCTTGTGATTCAGGTTCTCAAGGCTGGGACTCCGGACCTGTGCTACCAGACCTGGCTGAAGGAAACTACTTAACCAAGTGCAAAAGAAATCCCAGTGTGACTGATCTGAACGAGAGTGGGGCTAATGTTAGGTGTCTGAAGGTTGTACAACCTAGAAAGCAATTTAATAACTATCTTATTTTAACACAGAGATAAAGTACCATGACGCGAAGCACACTGAAGATGTGGTGGTTTGAATTGGAATAGGCTCTTACATTTGAATCTTAGTCATCTGGGAAGTGACACTGTCTGAGAAGGAACTGGAGTTGGAGGACGTATATTACTGGGGGTGAGCTTTGAGGTTTCAAAAACCCATACCAGTCCCTGTCTCTCTCTTAACCTGCAGGTTAAGATGTAGCTCTCCGTTAGTGTTCCAGTGTTAGGAGTGGTGGCCTGTTCCCGCCATGCTCCCTGCCATGATGGTGGACTAAACCTCTGAAACTTCAAGCCAGCCTCAAATAAAAGTTTCTCCTCCTCCTCTTCCTCTCCTCCTTTTCTTTTTTCTTCCTCTTCCTCATCCTCTTCTTCTTCTTTTTCTCCTCCTTCCTCTTCCTTTTTTTCTTCATTTTTCGTTTTTCAAGACAAGATTTCTCTGTGTAGCCCTGGCCATATGAGAACGCTCTCTCTGTAGACCAGGCTGGCCTTGAACTCACAGAGATCCTCCTGCCTCTGCCTCCTGAGTGCTGCTGGGGTTAAAGGTGAGTACCACCACCACCTGGCTGTGAAGAATTCTTTAAATGAGAAATTATATATCAAATTTATTGAGAAATTCATATACATTTTGCCAGTTATACAAGGATGGCATTTTAAAAACCTCTTCTAATTTTGTCTCATTTGAGAGCGCCTTAGTTCTTAGTTCTACTACAACCCAAAGGCTCGCTGTAAGCCAAAGGAAGACGTAGGAAGATAGGAGGAAGAGAAAGGAACAGTATCTCTGACAGTTATAGCAGGTCATAGAATAAGAAGGCAGGCAGAAGCAGAAGAGGACCCTAATGTCACAGATGTGGTCCTTAAAGTATATGCCCTTTGTTCAATTTGGCCCGGATGGGCAGCTAGATATGCTAAAGCAGGGACTCTTGCATTGGTTGTATTTAGACATTAGTAAGGGGTGCTGCAGATTGCACAGGCACAGCCCTGAGGTCGGCCGCCTCAAGGCAAATCCAAGAGGTACACCGATGAGAACCCCTGTGCCTAGATTTGCTGAGCTAGGTTATGGAACATGAACATAGCACACACGAGTGGAGTTTAGAGGAGTCTGGTGCAGCAGGGGCAATCAACTGAGAGGAACTCAGACTAGCCAGGAGCAACGCTGAGCATCCTGCAAGCTGGGACCTCTGGGGATGAATCTTGGCAGCTACAGGCGTCATGAAGCAAACCCCAGGTGATTGTCCAGAGGTGGAACCAGCTGATGGTTTTCAGTTGAGGTGGCCCAGGTGGCCAGCCCCACGGAGGAGGTATGCTGGAGGTGACCAGGGCCGTCTGGGCATAGCAACACAGCTGCTGCCACATGAACTCAGTGCCCACCAAGGTTAGCTTGGAGTCGGGAGAAAATACGGAAATTTGAACATTTTTAAAGGAAAAGAATTGATAATTATTTTTTAAAAAAAATCTCTTTATTGAATTTATTTGACTAATTTGGCTTTTCTTTTAGATTAAAAAAATGGTCTATTAACAAGAAGCATAGTTCAAATTAGAAGCAGGAACAACACAAAGTACCAGACCCACAGAAGCATTGATGGTGATGATGCCTCCGCAATGGAATAACAAATGTATCCACGCTGCACTCAGGTCTTTGAGGGAGTCTCTGAAGTGCTCAACTTGTTTGCATAAAAAAAGAAAGAAGGAAGTTTGTAAAAGTAATAGTTAAAAACAAAACAGTCTTCAGATAAGGAAAATTACCTTGGAAATAGCACAGGAGGAGGCACATAAGTACAATCTGAGCTCTCAGAAGGCACAGGTGGGAGGATCAATCCAAGTTTGGGGCTGGTTTCAAAAGTCCAGCTAGCTGCCTAGCAGAGTTACTGTGGCCTGAAGCTGTAGTTTAGGAGAAAAGCCACTCATATCTACCACAGCCTGTTTCAGGCATCTGTGAATCGTGGCATGGTAAGTTAATCACAGTGACAGAAGGAGGGACGTCAGGAATCCTTTGGGTTCGACTGGGAAATGGGAGACAGAGACCGGAGAATCCCCAGAAGGCCCAGGGGCCACCTACCTGAAGTATGGGAAAATCAGACCTTGTCTCAAACAAAGTAGAAAGTAAATAGAGAAACCAGAGGTTAGCTGGGCACTCGGGAGGCAGTACCAACAGATCTCTGTGAGTTTGAGGCCAGCCTGGTTTATGTAGTTAGTTCCAGGCTAGGGAGGCCTATAAAGTAAGACCCTGTCTCATAAAGTAGCAAACACATGTGTACACACACACATACATATGTGTGAGAGCACACACACACACTCAAAACACATATGTACACACACACACACACACACACACACACACACACACACACACACACACATACACACACATCCCAAACCTACTGTCAGTATTTCAGGATGGAAAGGTGGATCAGTGGTTAAGAGTGGTTACTGCTCTTGCAGAGGACCTGGGTCCAGTGCCCAGCACTGAAATCAGGAAGCTCACAGCACTGAAATCAGGAAGCTCACAGTCACCTGTAACTCGAGTTCCAGGGGACCGGCTGTCCTCTGTCCTCTTGGCACCTGCGAGATAATGGCACACACACACTTACAAAGGCACACAGAATCTTTTAAACAATAACAACCACCACCACAACCAAAAACCAGGGTTGTCCTCTGATGTTCACACATGATACAACCCATGTAGGTGTGAACACATATGTGCTCATGATACAGATATGCATAGGCCTTTAAATGGGTATCGTTTGGTCCCCTGATTCCCTAGCTACAGCTCTCTGTTAACTTACTTCTTAGAGTTGATGGATGAACCGCTACCGATCTGGGTGTTCCAAGGCCATCGTGTGCTTAGGTGATTAATTTCTGTCATTTCTTTCCACCCTTCGAGTGCTGTGATTCGGCTGCAGACGCAGGTAAAACTGGGAACAGCTTTGTGGGAACTGAACATCGCACACTTTGGAGCAACCTTTAAGGAAGAAGATACCATGAATATGGTAGGAGGTACAAAACACAGTATTTTATTTAGAATTTAAAATGACTCTCAAACCACACATTTAAAAAAAAACCTCACAAAAATTTAAACTTACTTAATTCCTAACAGGCCTCTGTGATATTTCCTTTCATTACAGTTTTGGTTTATCCTCTTGGGTTTCCTTTTCATATGATCATTTTTTTCCCCGTATTTTTGGTTTAGAAGTTTCTTTCCAGTGCAAAGGTCACTACTGGGGATGCCACACGTGTTTTCTAATTTGTTTTTTTTTTTTCAGATTTGAAAAGTGTGTGCACTCCCTTCGAGATGTAAAGAGTGAAGGTGTAGGGGGTGTATCAGGGGCCACACCCACTTACTGAACTGAAGGAACACGCCTTCCTTGCTGTCAGAACCGCTTCCAAACTACTCTAGTTCTGCCAGACACAAGGAGAATTCTGATAAAGGAGAAGAGAGAATGGAAAGAGACAAGTCTTGAATCAGCACGAGCTGCATAGACTGGTGGATTATATGCAAGAAACTCATTTTCCATGGTTCTAAAGAGAGGAAGTTCAAGAGCAAGCGGTTAGCACGGTTGGGCTTGGGTGGGCCTCTCTTCCGGTCGCAAACTGTTGCCTCTATTCTGGTGTGACAGAGGGAGATAAGACAGCTTCCAGGGTCTCATTCCCAGCATTTTTTCCTAGTCCTACTTGTTAGGAGTGCCTTCATGATTTATGGCCCTTCCAAAGGCCTTACCTCCTGTAACACCTCATAACAGGATCGAGGTTTTCCATCCTCTGAATTATGGGAGTTCCTAAACATTCATTCCACAACATATTTCTTGAGACAAAAGTATCTTACTTTTGAAACTTTCATAATGTCTAAAACCACGCAGGCATGGCTCTAGGGCCACCTCTATGAACCTGGGAGGCCTCTGTAGGTTAAATGTCTTGAAATATGCGTTTGGGTTTCGCTCTGGATAAGGGGCCAGGATAAACACCTACAAACTTGGTCATCTCCACAGAAAAAGGAAAATGACTGAGGGAAGACTAGGACGCTGACACATGGGTGAAGTTAAGGGCCACATAAGAACCCTGAGAAAGTGACCGCTAAATGCTCAGAGTCTTGCGAGGCAGGAGAAGTATTTAAATTACAAATAAGCATTTAAATGTTACAAAGGAACATTGACTATTAAGCTAGTTGACTAGTTAAGAATTTTCTTGGAATGGGAGGGACAAGAAAAGGCTGGGACCCAGCCAGAGGCCTTATCAGGGGCAACCTACACAGATGGTGGTGGCATTCAGGCGATGAAATCTTACAATTTTAGGATGATTTTGCTATAAAAATTTATAGCCAAGTAAGTTTTGTCATTTCAGTCACCGTGGTCGATATATTTGGAAGTTTTAGACAGTTGAGATTGCTTTCTAAGAACAACAACACCTCAAAAAAAAAAAAAAACAAAACCCAAAACCCCAACAACGACAACCCAGGATATCCACTTTGCCTCTGTTCATTTCTGTCCTTTTTAGTTAAAAGAAAGGTGGTGCCCGTGGTCAGTCAATAGGGGATGCTAAGGGTTGCAGGTGCGGCACTCCTGGGTCTAAACCGTAGAGATTGGCTCCCGGCATCCCACGGAATTCCTATCACAGAGGAGGCTGACCCCGAATTAATAGGGCTGGAATTGGACCTTTAGTGGACGGCGGGTCCAATGGCACATCTAAGGACAAGCGCAGCAGGGCTTTTCTTGTGACCCGTGACAGAATGTAAACTAAACTGATTGACTGGACATGTTTGACCCCTTCCAGGGCCGGGTACCCTCATCTTCATCTCAACCTCTCTTCCCCACGTTGACTTCCTGGCAGACTCTAGTGGTCCTTGTTGCCTGAGTTAGAGCTTCCAAGTTTTAGTGATACTAGTTTGAATAGCTTTGCATTTTTCTGAGCAGATCTGAAGATTTTGGAATAATGTGTTCACCCCTTAGCCAAACACTGTGGTCTAGAAGATGATGGCTGGCTTGACTAGGGGTCTGCCAGTATCCAGGGACCTCAAAAACTCATTGTGGGTGAGAGACCTATATGAATCACTGTTACTAAGAAAATGAGCGTTGGGAGACACATAATACTGAGCACCCACATTCAAGAAGTATGCATATCCACTATTCCGGGTAAAGAAGTATTGTTTTCTTCCTGTATAAATATGGTTATTCTACAAACCAAGTAGCTCTCCCATGTCTAGATAGGCACCATGTAAGTACTGTGGGGACATAGTCTTAAATTTCAACCTTACATTATTTTTTTTTTCTAAAAGGAGATTCAAAGAAGATGCTGCAGAAGAAACACAAGGAAAATGCCAAGTATCTGTACAGCAAAATTTAGGTTTTTTTTAGTGTCCTCTCTAAGCCAAATGCGATTTTTAATAATGCATTTTTCATCTTGACCCCACCCCGTGTGTGTATGACATGTGTGGTAACTGTCTTGTTCTTACAGATGGGGAAACTGAGGCATGACGCCCCTGACTCAGCTTTCGGGAAGAATCTAGGAAGAGATTTGTCTCCATGACCTCAGCGGGTCCCTTTCATCCTTCGCGAAGCCTCTAGGAATGCTCACGTCCTTCGCTCCGCAGCAGCACCCGCCCCGCTCTGCTCTGGAGCGCCGTCCTGAGGGAGGTCCCCGCGGCCCGTTTCTGGCCGCTTCTCCCCGGCTCTGCTCGATCAGGCTCCCGGGTCCCCGACGTGCAGGCGCCCCCCCCCCCCCCCCGCCCTGCGCCCCCAGCGCGGTGCGAGCCGATGCCGCCCGGGCGTCCAGCAGACACGGCGGCGGCGCGGCTGGAGGTGAGCAAGCCCGCCGGCCGGGGACCCGTGGCGACGCGGGGAGGGGCGGGCGACAGCGAGGGGCCGCGGGCTGCTGGTGCGCGGCTCGCGGGCGACGCCTGGAGAGCGAGAGGAACGGGCGCCCGGGCCCCGAGCGCGGGGAGACGTGGTTCCGCGCGTCCCCGCCGCCCGCCGCCGCCGCCGCCGCTGACTCGACACAATCGGCGGCTCGCGCGGCGTAACCGCGGGTGGGCGGCGGCGCAGAGTCACCTCCGGAGCGCCGAGGGTCGCGGCCGTGCGGGGATGCCGGCGCCAAGGCGAGCCGAGGACGGCCGCTGAGACCCTCGCCGGCCCCGGGAACCGAGCGGGCTCGGTGGCCGCGGCCGCCGCAGCCCCAAGCTGCAAGCTCGCTCGCCGGGCCGGCCGGCCGCCTTCTCCGCGGCGCGCACTGGCGGCTGGCGGCGACTGCGGGGCGCGCTCCCGCCTCGGCCCCGGTCCCCACCCGCAGCCCGCCCTCCCGCCCAGGTGAGTGCGCGGCCCGGGCCCCGCGCTCGCGCCGCAGGTAGCGGGCGGCGGCTTTGTCTCGCTCCCTCGCGCCCTGGCGCGGTCATTCATTTGACATTCTGCTCCCGAAAGCGCCCGGGGACCGGCCGCGCCGGACGCTCCTGCTGATTCGGTGATCCCGGGAAGCTGGGACTTGGGGGCTCCTGTGAGCATCACTCGGAGGGAGAGGAGGCTTCAGTTGCCTTCGGTTTGGAATGTGTGGTGAGCATCCTCGGCTGGAGCTTGGGGCCTGGAGGAAACCCGGGCTGCAGATTTAGACGTAGACGTTTGGGAGGACGTGCAGCTGCAGAGGTCTGGCTCCCTATGCCTTGTCTTCTCCGTTAGCGGTGCTCAGCTGCTTATTATGATTAAATTTAGGAACACCGTCACCGGCCCAGTTATTCCTTTTCGAGTTGGGAGTCTTTGGAGTCAGCACAGAGGGCTCACGAGTAGAGTGATAAGGGTTCAGTCAATAATAAACTTGGAAAAGGACAGCGTCGGTGATCGTATGGACAGAGGTGGACAAGAGGCAAACTTCACCGCGGCCTTTAGCCTTTGTGGATAAGATTTCTGCTTTGCTCTTCTAGAGTCATGCCAACTCGGAATTCTTGTACGTATGCCTTTGCCAAAGTGTGTAACTTGGTTTTTTTTTCTTTTTTCTTGAATAGTTTGTGTGTGTGTTCTTTGTCATTTAGAAGAAAAAATGAGTAATCAGTAGTCTTTTATTAGACATTGTGAAATTTGATGTATTTGTTTGTCTTGTAAATATGATTTTCTTTATACTGCTTCTCCTATCCCCTGAAGGGCTCATTTCTTCTATTGCCCTAGAGAGTCAGTCAGCCTCTCTCTTTTCCCTCCCCCCTCCCCCCAACAGATGGCTTTATGTGCCCAGAGGTCATCTTTAAAATGTCACCCCCATTGCTGACAAACAAGGCAAGCTTAGTTCTGAAGTTTGTCTCTGGAGTTCCGAGTGCAAGAGTCCTAATCTGATGGGAGTGTTATTAGTGGTGTCAAGATCTGGATGTTGCTAATCTGTTTGGCCCTCAGAAGATCCCTGCAGAGATTGTTTTTATAGTGCAGGACAGATGGTGTCCCTAGCTGACAAGAGGAGCCAGGCAGAAAGGGGCATTGTACACTTCAGAGAGTGTCTGCGGGATTATTGGGAGGCAGAACCAAGTGGGGTGAAAGGCGATAAAGACACAATTGTGACCTCTTAAAGGGGACATTTGTTAGCCAACAACCTACATAATTTCGTTCTTTTCAACGTTTAGCAGCTCATCATTGAATTGTTTGTTTTGTTACTAGATTGGCATAGGTAAGACAGTTTAAACAGTTACAGTAACACAGTCGCCTTTGAACTTCAAAGTATCTTACCACTTGTGAAGGGAGATCTTTGTGGATATTTGGTACCTTGGACTCACGCTATCCCCAAGCCTCAAGGACTTTATTTCATCCGCATCTGCTTAAATTAAGTTTCTTTTCTTTCTCCTTGGCGGTTTCCTGACCTCCAGCCTTTGCCCCCAAACTCTCAACGATGGACATTCCTTTACTTCCGTGATGATTTTACCTGTCCCTAGATATTCACTGTGACACTCAGCAGAGGTTGGGGTGCCGTGCCTCTCGGCAGTGGGATCTTCCCGAAGCATTGTGCTGTCAGTGAGGAACTCCAAGTCCTGTGAACGTTTGATAGTCTAGCTGTAGGTTTTCTGATTCTGAAGATTTTGTGCTCTAGATTGCCACGGGATCAGACGTCGGTTCTTCCTTGTTATGCTCGCGAGGGAAAATATTTTAGCAACTATTTAGCAAAGACTAAATTTAATGATCAAGTGGTGTTTGACTGAGCTGAACAAGAGGCTTGACACAAACAGCTTGACTCTGAGGAACTCGGGCAGTGTGCTCTAAGGAGGGAAGCATTCGTTCTGACTCCTTTCAGAATCTTTTGCAGCACTGCCGCTGACCTCAGCAAATGAAAAAGAAACCCAGCTTGTTACTGTATTTGAGTACAGATACAATGGCATTCTTTCTTGGGGACTGTGTTTTGTAGGAGGGATGGCTTTGGGCCTCTGCCTGCTGTTGAATGTACTCTGTTATCAATGTTATCTATTAGCAATCTGATATCTTAAATCCTTGATATTCAGTTTGTGTCCCGATGTCTGTGTCCTCACGTGGTGGGCATCTCTGTTGTGAATTGCTTTTTTTTTTTTTTTAAGTGTTCCTGGCACGAGTTCGCCCTGGACCTGGCTTGTTGTAGTGCTAAGTAGTGAATTGTTACCTGCTTAATGGGGAGGTGGGGGTAAGGGGATAGGATGAGAGTGGGGGTGGGGGGATGGGATCCTTGTGCATGGCTTGTTGGATAGGGACTAACAGCCTAAGATACTTTGTTGTTGCTAGGCCTGGGCATGAAGTTTAATTGCTCCGGTAGGGGTAGGGCTGCTTCTTTAGGCCTGGGAGGCTGCATCAGGATGTGAACGATATGAAGGAGAGGTTAGAAGAGTGACCAGACCTTATGGTTTGCTGTGACAGGACCATGTTGTCGCTACCAACTTTTCTCTACTTTTAAAAATTTGGGTGATAAATTATGGGATCACTCTGGAAATTAAGGTGTCTTGGTATATTTCCCAGCCTTCTCTTGACCCCAGCTTTCCTTTCCTTTTCATTTCTTTTCTTCTTTCTTTCTTTTCTCCTTCCTTCCTTCCTTCCTTCCTTCCTTCCTTCCTTCCTTCCTTCCTTCCTTCCTTCCTTCCTTCCTTCCTGACAGGGTCTTGCTATATAGCCTAGGCTGGCCTTGAATTCAGGGCCCTCTTGTTTTAACCTCCCAAATACTGTGTATCACCGTACCTAGCTGACACCAGATTTTGAGGTTGCTTAAGGTCGGTCTTTTACTTCTTAAATATTCAGTATGAAAATAAGAAAGCATTGGAACCTGGAAAAGACAAAGGAAAAAGACGTGGGGGGGGGGACAAAAGACTGAGATCTATTTACACATGTAGAGAGAAGGTGCGTTACGTCATGAAGTGTGTGTCGTGGTTCTAAGTCCCTAGTACTGTCTTCAGACAACGAGAATTACGTCTTGTCCTTTATTTGAGGCTGACACACATTGGGATGCTCCCTGTAATTTGGGAGGACAGTTGCTCCAAAACTTGATGGTAGATTGAATGTGTACGTGGCCCGTACACACATGCATGCCCGCCTCACCATCCAGTGTTATACACAGTTCTTGGATGTTTCCTGGGAGTCCAGAACACAGATGCTTCTGTTTAGTCTTGACTCCCACATTCTTGTAGTCCCCCAGAACAATAGGGGAGCCCTTGTTTTCTGTCTCTTCTGTCTCCAGTTGGATTTCGGTCTCAGCTTTTCACAGGGAGCCCATAAGAAAATATTTGGTGCATCAATACATCCTGGGCAAATTTTCATCGGGCAAGTAACCCGATGAGGGTTTGGGCTTTGTATGTATGAAGTCTGTGGCTCTTGCTCCCGTGGCTATGGCTGAGAACGTGTCTGTCTGGAACAGCTCGCTTGCAGTGCTGGCCAGCAGGTATTAATTATGGTTCTCTTCTTCCCAGCACTCAGTCCACCAATGTCCTTAAGAGCTTGGCCAGCATGTCTGAGTAAGAATAAAATTTATTTATCTCCTTTATAAATATGATGACTAAGTGATTTTTTTTCCAGCCAAGGGCATTTTTTTGTGAATAAAATGTGGTACGAACTGGAAAGAGCATCAAGGGAACCAACTGGGCTAGTTCACATTTCTAAGTTACATTTCTTGTTACTATGATCAAATATCTGACTTAAGGAAGGAGCGGTTTATTAGGTTTCTAGTTAAAGGGAATATAGTCCATCCTGGTGGGGGAAGGTGGACTTTCCGAGATGGTGGGTTTCATTGTATCCACAGCCAGGAATCAGAGAGTAATGAATGCTCCTGTCCTTATGACTTTCTTCTTTATGTTCTCTGGGCCTGGACCCCAGCCCATGGAATTGTTCATCTGTATTTAGGGTGAGTTTTCCCGCATCACAAACCCGCCTAGAAACTCCCGTCCAGATGTGACCTGAGGGTCATTTCCATGGTGATTTAAAATTCCAGTAAGTTGACAGCCAAGATTAAACATCATTCCAGGGACACTGCATGATTTCCTAATTATGATCCGAATCATGAACTTGGGGAGCTGGGGAGATGGCTCTACAGCTGTGTGCCTGCTGTTCATGTAGAAGACTTAGGTTTCGTCCCCAGTCAGGTGGCTCACAACTAGTTCCAGGGGATCCAACATCATCTTATGGCCTCCACAGGCAAATTCATAATGTGGTGCACACAAACCCAGGCAAGCACACATACATACACACACATATATGAAAAGAATAGCTAAATATAAAAAAACAATGTGGCCTTGAGTCTTTTACGTAACATTGGTTGGCCTGGAACCTGAAGTCCTCCAGGTGCTAGGATTATAGGCATACACTGCCACACCTGGATTTCAGATTGCTGGCTTTTATGTGAAGACTAGTCGCCTGATGGAAAAATGCCCTTAGTTACTTCTGGATTTGTTCAACTTGTATGTCTTTGTGTGTGCTTGTATATGTTGGCAGATTATCTGTAAATATATCTATTGTATGGCTAAAACCAATCACTAAGAAAGTGTGGTCATTAGAAAATTGCATAATTAATTTCTTTCATGGGTTGGCTTTTAAAGTAACTCTCTGTAATTAGTCTCGCCAAACTTTAAATCAACTCCTGACCTTGTCTGGCTTTAATGCTGTTTGTGGCTATAATGCTTTCACTTAAAATTTTGATAGCTTGTGATTTTCCGTTTAAGTCTTAAAGAAGGATCTATACACAGATTGGTGGCTACAGAGGAAAAGAATTTCATTTGTTCATTTATTCATTCAAATGGGTTTTTATGAGTTGGTGTCTGATGTTGGTGCTGGCTATCTACCAGAGGATAAAACAACGGATGCCAACCATGTGGAGTTTTCATTCTGTTGAAGACCAGGATACTAAGTCAAATAAAAATGAAAGTGATGTAGAATGGCACACGTGGCAGAGTGTGCCTCATGGAGAAAATAACCTCAAGCAGAGACTTGGACGGAAGTCAAAGAAGTTGCTTATGTGTACAGACAATGGCTAGAATTCCAGGCAGAGGGAGCAGCCAGTACACGTGTCTGGTCTGTAGGGTGGTCTGTGTTTGGATGTGTTCAGAGACCACAAGGAGAATAGTATGATCCTCTGCAGATACCCGGGAGGAGGGGTAGAGATCAGCAGTGAGGTCGGAGAAGTAACATGAGCTGGTAGGGCTTCTGTAGGGCCTTGAGATAGGAGAGCAATTATGACTTCATCAGGCATTCTGTTATATCTTTTATAAGCCATTATTAACACTTATTTTTTTTATTGTGTGTGTATGGATCTTTTGCCTGCATGTATATCTGTGCACCACATGTGTGCTGTGTCTGTGGAGGCCAGGAGAGGGGATCAGATCCCCTAAGACTGGAGTTATAGATGGTTGTCTGACACTATGTGGGTGTTGGGAATCGAACCCAGGTCCTCTGGAAGATCAACCGGGGCTCTTGACTGTGGAGTCCTCTCTCTCCAGTCCCCTATTATATTTTTGTAAAACCCCTCATAATATAAAGAAGACTATCGATCAGTATT
The DNA here is from genome assembly GCA_004026605.1 of Ondatra zibethicus. NCBI lineage: Eukaryota > Metazoa > Chordata > Mammalia > Rodentia > Cricetidae > Ondatra > Ondatra zibethicus. The sequence goes on along the minus strand of PVIU01005739.1, from coordinate 67,064 downwards.
TTGTTAATGGTCTACTTCATGTTTAATATACATTCTCTATTATTTGTTTAGTTTTTTATTGTTAAAGTGTGTTTCACTATTTCTATCTCTTCCACTTCTCTCTCTCTGTGTGTGTGTGTGTGTGTGTGTGTGTGTGTGTGTGTGTGTGTGTGTGTGTAGCTAGAAACAGAACTCAGGACTTCATGCATGTTAGGCAAATGTCTTCCATTGAGCTACATTCCAAGCCCTTACTATTGCTATTATTAAGTTGTATTTATGCTTCAAAAAGTTTGACCAGTCAAAAATCCACAGAAGTGTAACCATAGTGATGAAAATAACAGGTTGAGAATACCCAATTTGAACTCTGAAATCTGAAATGCTCTCCGTCTGAAACATTGTGAGGACCACCTGACTCTTCAAGTAGAAAGCTCTATACCCTGAAGTGGTGTTCAACCTGTCGTGATCTAAATGCTCCAGTCCAGCGAGTCATCAGCATGTTTAGAGACATGAATATTGATGCAGATATACAATGTGAATCTCTGTGCATTAGAAGAAGGGACTCCATGTCGTGCATATGGAAAAATGACAAACTCAAAGCAATTATCTGTGGGTTCACCATCCATTCATTCCTGATCTCTTTTGGGAGCAAATCCTTAATCAATTCCTGTTATGAAACTCTGTCCAATAGTGGCATGAAGCCATGGATGTTCTTGTGTCATTTTCAAACAAAGAACAGTGGCTTCTCTATTACGCCATTGAGTTTTTCCAGGACAAGCCATAATAATGCTTCTCTAACAAATTCCGTGTGTTATATTACTAAGGGCCGGTCGGAGACTATAGCCCTACTACGTCTTACTAAAGTGCTCTTGTCGTGGGAACAAATATGGGCATCTTCTTGAAGAGGCACTTGGACGATCAGCTGGGAAGTTAAAGACAGACATTCTCCTTAGAAACCAGACGTTTTTTTAACCAAATTTCTTTGTGGCACATTGTGGTCGGCCGCTGGACCACACCACTGAAAGAGCATGGAAGAGTAGAGTCGAGTAAGTGATAGCAGACATTTGTTTCACTTGATGCTCGGATGAAGCACCGTGCCCTGCGAGCATGAATCAGCTTTTGGCATTAGTTCTGGGAGGCGTGCCTGGTGAGGCTTTGTTACTTACGCTTCAAGGGATGAGATTTCCCTTTTGGTTAGCCACCACATACGGAATTAGAAAAGATGCTTCAGAGGGGACTGGCAGAGCTTGGTTTAGATACATACAAGAGTGTAGCGGCGGCGGTGGTGGTGGTGGTGTATGTGTGTATGTGTGTGTGTTGTGTGTGTGTATGCACCATGGTGCACATGTGGAGGTCAGGAAACAACTTGTGGCATGAGCTTTCTCTTGTCACCTTTCTCTGGATCCCAGAGAGCACACTCAGGTTGCCACATTTGAATGCATGGCAAGCGTCTTTCCATCTTTACCTTCTAACCTGTCTTGCTGACCAAAGAATGCGGAGGCCTTATGAACGGTAGCTAGAAGCCAGCCACGCGCTACCAGTTTCCAAGGGGGCACGTGGCACTTCCTCATCTCGAGGAAACACTGAAACCGAGCGTGAAGATCGTGATGGCAGCCGAATTGTGTTCTCCGAACTGAGGATGTACTGTGATCACTGACGGCTAGGGATACAGATACTTCTCCATGTTGATATACCCTGTCTGAACAGGTGCTTGGCTGATAGTTTATCTGCCGAGTAAGATATGTGTGGCTATCAAGTCCTTATCATGATGGTGTTGCAAACTGACTCCTGTTCTATCCAGTGTCTTATCTCAGTGGTACACTTGGCTCACAGCAATCCATGGCAACGGTAGGAATCGCTAACAACCAAACCAGCACACCGCAAGCTTCGATGTGGATTTCTTTTCCTAGCGTTGAAGGTCCCAGTGACTCCAATAGGTGCTCCAAAGAACAGAACCGGCAGATTGTGGTGATGAAAAAGCGGAGAAGTCTATTTGAGAGCACGTAGAGAGCTGGGGTGGGGGGCTGACTAGGTGGGAAGTGGGGTGTGTGTGCGACAAACGAGAGGACTTTCTTATACTCTTGCCTTATTGTATTGCTTCGGAGAAATGGACTTGGTGCCAGCTATTACAGGACGCGGTCTGTGTTGTCCTAGGCCTTACCTACGTACAAACAATGAATGATCCCCAGTGGTCTTACTACGGTCCTAGGTTTTCTGTGTGTGTGCCTCCCCTCTTTCTCCGTTCTCACGCACCATTCCCCCCCCCCCGTTAAGCCGGGAGTTGGAGTTAGCATCTTTTAGCTAGAAAAGGGCATTCCGAGCTCATACCCTGTATTATCAGGTTTGGCGGGTGCTGTCCAGGGCAAGACAGCAGAGAGCTTCTAGGAGGGAAGTCGGGTGCTTTTATCAGCTCACTGATCCAGCCAACAGGTAATGTGCACGCTTATATTTAACCCCTGCTCTTAGGAAGGTACATTTCCTCCCTTTCCTCTTTGGAGTGCAGTAAAGATGGAGTCGTTGCCCTTGGTCTAATGACTCTTTTGTAGTGATGGTTATTGTTTAATGCTAGGCCAGAACTCCTTGTTTTTCTTCATTGAACAGACACTGAGACTCTCATGGGTTAGGCTCTGTGCTGTGTATAAAATACGCTGTAGAGATAAGAATAGGCAAACATGCACTCATAATGCATGTGTGGTGAAATGGTTAACATTTGTCCAATCTGGTTTTCATATATGGTTACTGCCGTGTGAGCTTCTGAATCATAAGAACTTTTGAATATATGTTTGAAATATTTTATAAGTAAAAGAAGAAAAGCTGATGACAGTGTGATGTGTGTTTTGGAAGAGGTTTTGGTAGAGAATAAGGCATAGCCAAGACCTCTTAGATGGAGTGGGTGGGTCAACCTGAGATCTTATCCATCATCTACCACATGAGAAGGGGGAGGGTAGCTTCTACAGGCTTCAGAGAAGACTCACAGAGATGATTGAAGCCAGAACGAAAATAAGATCTGTGAGAGCTAAGGACCAGGGATGCTGAGGACCAGGGATGCTGAGGACCAGGGATGCTGAGGACCAGGGATGCTGAGGACCAGGGATGCTGAGGACCAGGGATGCTGAGGACCAGGGATGCTGAGGACAGCAGAGCTCTCTGTCCGAGGGAGGGAAGAGTAGGTGTTTCCTTGTGTTGGTCTATATAGACTTTCACACATCCACAGTCTTCCCACCGTGGGAAGTGGGGTGACTAGAGTGTCTCAGATAAGAATGATATGTTAGAAGAAAACTGGCGTTTCTGTCTGGCAGTTGAGAAAAAGCTGGAAAGGGCCCAAGGGACAACCCGCTCAGCGTTTCTGTGGAGAAATGCCTCACAGTGTCCCTAAGGGTGTTTACCAGGTTCTCCAGAGATTGGTCCCATGCTCCCTTTGCACAGGACTCTTCGGGGGAGGGGTCTTTCTTCACTTCCTGAACACCCAGTTCTTGCTCAGTACTTCTGCCACAGGATGGACCTGGAATGCCCGTCAGTTCTATTACTCCCTTGTGTCCAACTGCCTTTTGGTAGACAATTGAAAAATAATGGTTCTCATCACCCCACCCCCTCCCCCATTCTGGACACGCTCACTCTCCCTTTCCTGAAGACATTCCTAGAAGTCAAAGTAGCTTCTTCTGTCAATGATTGACAGGAGGGCAGGGTGAGGTGAGAATCCATGTCTTCTGAGAAAGGATGGAGGGGAGTGAGTTTAGTTAGTTTGACACTTTCCTCTTTGATACTGATATTTTCCTTCTTGGTTCCATTGCTTTTTATTCATTTATTAGCAATTAAGGGTTAGTCCTCCTGCTATTTTGGAGAGTTGTCTCCCATTTGGAGAGTCTGTTTTCTAGATTTGTAATCGTTGTGAACACATGGAAGTCTCGCCAATGCTCTGTATATAATGCCCAGTATCGATCACATAGAGACTCTACAATAACTCAGTGTCTAATAGCTAAAGGAACCATCTGTTTCGTCCTGGTGGATCTTTATAAAAGGCAACTATTTATGTAAATCAGATGTTAAGTTGGCACAGAATGCTAAAAGGTGAGCATTTTTTGTCTTTTAAAAAAGACAGAACGTGACTTGGAGGTCTAAGTCATTTACATAACTCTCTCCCAGAAGCCTTCCATCAATGGTCTCTTGGCTCTTTGCTGTTGAAAGAGGCTTACGGCTAGCAGTGTCTGCGTCATTCTCGGGCTTTCTGCCAGACCTACTGAGTTAGGACCTGCTCCTTACACACATTCCATATTTCCTTTACTTATTAAATATTCTTGTAAAGTGTCTATAAGACACAGTTGTACATACCATGGGGTACCGTGTCTTGGTAAGTAGAGTTAAACACACCTATTTCCTCCAACACTTATCTTTTTGAAAGTTTTTAAAAAGTCATGTTTTGAGAATTTTATACATAAATACACTGTGCCCACAACATTCCCACCTCTCTTGCCCCCCCTTCTAGTTCTTCCCGTGTCCCATGCCACATTCTCTTCCCAAATTCACGACTTCTTCTATAATTACAGACAGACACACAGACACACACACACAGTGTGCCTGAAGCCTACTGAGTTCACTTAATGCTGTCAGTATGTCTGTGGGTTTAGAGCTGACCGCTTAGACACAGGTGACCTACTGGGGAGATCATCCCTAAAGGAAACCGACTCTCTCCGCTAAGCAGCTACTTGACTGCTTCTAGCTCTTCAGTTTTGTGACTCTTTCCCCTAGTTACGTTGCTATGACAGTGTGTGCACGTGCACTGGCCCAGGTCTTGTGCAGGCAACTATATTCTTGCGAGTGCATGGATGCATATCCAGAAAGTGCCATCTTGCAGCGGTCCTAGACATCCTTTGGTTCTTGCGGTCTTTCCAATCATGTCTTCTGCAGTGACCCCGAGCCTTCACCATAGGGAACATGTTACAAATGTCCCATGGGGGCTATGCCTTCCACAGTCTTTTGTCTTCTGTGTTTTGTCCAGTTCTGGTTCTCTTTGATGGGGGAGGGCAATAGCTAGTTATCTTGGAATATAAGCGTTAAGTATTTAGAAGGTTAGAAAGTGTGTTAATTTAGTACAATCATAGTAGTGAGTTTTCTTTTAAAGTCTAAGATGTCCCTAGCGATGAGTTCTTGCCTAGGTTTACAGGACCAGGCAGAAATTCCCGCCCACTGAGTGGTTCTTACATCTGATTGGACAGCCGTGCTACCACTGTTACGCTATTGAGGTTATCTTTCTAAACAAGTCTTGTCGTTCACAGGATTTGTAGATAGATAGGACTATTGACGACGTTTCTTCCCTAGCGCACACACATGGCCCCTTCTGACAGTCCTTAGGGAGGAGGCTTCCCAGTTGGTACCAGCCTCATCTCTCTAGGTTCTGTGACTGAAATGTGCGGTGTCTTCCACAATAGGGTTCTACCCTCAAGTTCTGGCCGACACGCCACTGTCATGTGTAGTGAGCCCACTACTTAATAGTACACCAGACCTAACTCCTGCCCAACTGCAGCTGACTAAGGGTCCATCAGTCTCTCCCCATCTCTTCCTGTCTCCTACCCAGCATCTGATGACTGTCGTCCTACTCCCGACTCCTGTGATGTCACTCTTCTAGAGTCTCCCTGTGAGTAAGAGCATCCAGTCCGCGTCTTCCTAGGCTTAGCTTATCTTGCTGCACGCAATGGTTCGCAGATCCATCTATGTTGCCACAGTGATGGCCTTTCATGCTTTCTGTAGCCACAAATCGCTTCTTGATTTAGGTACCACATTTTCTTTATCCATTCATCCGTTTATGATCAGCTAAGTTGTTTCTATTTCTTGGCCTTGTCCACCTTGGTGCAGTGAACTTGGGGGTTAGTTTGGATGCATACACAGTATTAGAATTTCTAGATCATTGGTAAATCTTTTTTATTGTTTCTATTTCTTGGCCTTGCCCACCTTGGTGCAATGAACTTGAGGGTTAGTTTGGATGCATACACAGTATTAGAACTTCTGGATCATTGGTAAATCTTTTTTATTGTTTCTATTTCTTGGCCTTGTCTACCTTGGTGCAATGAACTTGGGGGTTAGTTTGGATGCATACACAGTATTACCTTATCTAGGGGTTTGCTACTCATCAATTTCTTCTTCAAGCGAATTCCCCAAGGGCAAGGGCAGTGTGTTATTAGCCCTTGTGGGAGCATTTGGTGTGGTCTGGCTCAGTGAGTGTCTGTTGAGCAGGGTGATTATAATGCAGAAGAGTTTGTTTTTCTCTTGAAAACTCTTCTATAGGAATTCATTTTCCCTGCTAGTGTAAAATATTTACACCCTTATTGAAAGATAATTCATATACTCTAAAATTGTTATTTGGAAACAAAAATATAAAGCATTTTGAAATATGGATGGGTCATACTTTGTTCTTTTCTTTTTCTTTTTTGGGCGAGGGTCTCTCTATGCAGCCTAGGTTGGTCTTGAACTAACAGTGTAGCTACAGAGGGAGTCACATTTGTGGTCTCCCCAGCCCCTGCTTAACAATTGAAATTACAGATGTGTACCTCCACCCCGGCAATGAGTCACACTTTTGTTGAAGAGAATTTCGTTGTTTTCTTTCTTGTGTAATTGTAAAATTATTTCACTTTTAGCTGGCTAAAATCTCAATAGTTTAATAAATCAAATGGTTTATTTAAAACAATTATTCTTCATTTCTTTCTTCCCTCCCTCCCTCCCTCCCTCCCTCCCTCCCTCCCTCCCTCCCTCTCTCTCTCCCCCTCTGTGTAAGTGTGTAATGCTGCAGGTATGTGAATACCTGTAGAAGCCAGAAAGGGACATGGGATTCCATGGAGTTACAGGCATTTATTTGTAAGCTGCTCACCATTGGTGCTGGAACTCAAGCGTGGATCCTCTGGAAGAGCAGCAAGGACTTTTCCTGATGAGCTGTGTCCCCAGCCTACAAGTCTCGTTCTTTACACTCCATATATAGATCAAGCTGTGCAGAACTTATCATTGTGTCTGGCTTGTTTCACTGAGCATAGTGTCTCAAGGCTCATCTGTGGTGTTGCGGATATCCACGTTTCCTTCTTTAGAAGGAGCGGGCATATATGTCCACACATATACACACATAGTAGGTTATTATACATATGTGTATACACATATATACAGCATAGTTCCTTCTCCATCCACCCACTGGTGGACACTTTGGCTGTTGAGAATCACATTGCAATAACGACACGGTAACTACATGGAAATGTATTTATATCTTCAAGATACTGACTTTATTTCTTTGGGATAAATATCCCAAAATGGGATTGGTAATTACTGGTCGTATGATTGTCTGTGTCTGTGTGTGTGTGTGTGTGCTGATGTATGTACCTATGCATGGATATGAAGGCCATAATCTTTTTGGAGACTGTCTACTTAATTCTTTTGGTGCCCTTCAAAGTTGTTGAGTTGTATCTTCTGCTATCTAGTTGTTTGAGTAGTTTATGTATTTTGGGCATTAATCTTTTGTCAAATACATTCTTGTTTTTCCACTCTCTTGCCTTTCCTTGCGGAAGCTTTAATTTGATGCCACCCACTTGTCTCATTGTAACTGTGGGGTGTGTGCTTTGCTGTCAGGTTTGCGATGTTGCAAGAGGTGCACAGGCTGCGTTCCCGGCGCCTGGCTAGCTTATGTCCAAAATAATTACATAGAAACTGTATTTATTTAAATACTGCCTGACCCATTAGTTCTAGCCTCTTCTTGGCTAACTCTTGCATCTTGATTTAGTCCATTTTTAATAATCTGTATTTACCACGAGTATGTGGCTTACCGGTATGAGTCTAACCAGTGTCCATCTTGGGCCGGAGAAGCATGGCGTCTGCCACACTGCCTTCTCTCTCATAGCATTCTGTTTTGTCTACTCCACCCACCTAAGGGCTGTCCTATCAAAAGGCCAAGGCAGTTTTCTTTATTTAACCAATGAGGGCAATACACAAACAGAAGACCCTCCTACACCGTTGCGAGGCCATTCCCAGATGAGTGTTCAGAGGGTTTCCCCTCTGCCTCTTGTGGTAGGTTCTATCCTAAGTCTTGACTCTTTTTTGAGTTAATTTGTACGTGATGTGAGGTAAGGGTCTGTGTGTGAGCATCTGGTTTTCCCAGTGCCATTCTTTGACGAGGCTCTCATGCCCACTTTATCTTCGTCAGTTTCAACGGCTCTCCATTCTGATATTTTGGTCTACATGTCTGTTTTATGAAGGAACCATACTCTTTTGACCACCGTGGCTTTGTGATGTGTCTTGAATTCAGGAATTATGATCCCTCCAATTTGTTTTTGTGCTCGGCACTGCTGTGATTGTTCCCAGTCTTCTGTGGTTCAGTCTGAATTTTAGGGTTCTTTTCTTTTTTCCTGTAAAGAATGCTCCTGGGAGCGGGGCGTGGTGGCTCCTGCCTGTGTATGAGCATGTGGGATGCTGATGAAAGAAGATCAAGACCATGTTGGGCTACAACAGAGAGTTCCAAGCTGGGCTAGGATAAAGAGTGAGACCTTGTCTCAAAACCAAACAAAAGCAAAAGTGCTGATGCTACTGGAATTTTCGGAATTGTACTCTGCTCCCTTTAAACAAACATACCAATTTCCCTTCTTTTAGTTTTTAGTAACTTTGGTTCTTGTCTTTTGTAGTATGTGCTTGTGTGTGTGTTTGTACAAGTATGTGCATGTGTGTGTGCATGTGTGTATGTGGTATGTACACATGCCTGTAGTCTAGAGAGGCTTTCACCTTGACTTTTGAGACAGGATTTCTTATAGGTATGGAACTCACCTTGACTGTTGAGACAGGACATCTTATAGGCTTGGAGCTTACCCTTGACTTTTGACGCAGGATTTCTTATTGGCTTAGAGCTGACTTGCTAACTAGTGAGCCCCTGGGATCATCTTGTCCTTGTGTCCTCAGGAGTGAGATAACAAACTGCACCCCACGCCTGGCTTTTTTTCCACGGGCGCTGGGGCTAGGGCTCAGGTCCTCATGCTCACGTGACATGTGCTTTCCTGACTGAGCTGTCGCTGTCCCCTACTCCCATTTCCGAGACAGAGTCTCCTGTATCCTAGACCGGCCTGGGACTCACTGGGTAATGACCTAGAATTCCTGATTCTCCTGCCTCTTCCACCCAGGTTCTAAGATGGCAGGCATGTGTGTGCCCCTCCCCAGTTGCGTTTTCTGTGAGTGTGTATAGTTCGTCTAAGTGCAGGTGTACAGTATCTTGTCATTTTGTGATTAGCTTATTTCATTTAGCGCGGCCCTTTTCAATATTTGTGTGCGTTGTGACGTGTGTCGGTCTCCATTTTTTAAAGCTGTAATTTGAGAGGTTGAACCTGGGCTTGTGTGCGGAAGTCCAGTGCTCTCCTCTAAGCTGCATTCCTGGCCCTGCCCCTCATCTTAAAGACTAAATACCGTTCCACTGTGTGTTCAGTGCATTGTGTTTGTCCACGTGTCCATTTTGAGACACAGGTTGGTTCCACCTTTAGTCTTTGTGTGCATAGGGATTTCACGTACACATTTGAGACTCCTCTTGGAATAGTTTGGAGTATACGATTGACTTTTAGCTTTGTATAGGAACAGAAACGCCCAGTTTGACTTTTTTTTTTTTAAAAATAGACTGGTAAATGCTGCTGTCTAGTTCTTCTGTGGAGGAATACGTCTCTCAGTAGACATGACTAACCACCCTTTTCTGGTTGTTTCCAGATATTAGACATTACCTAACTTGTGCTCTTTCCTTTTTTTTAGTAAAACTTTATGTGATAAAGTTCGTTGGGGTTAGCAACTGAATAAATCCCAGAGCTAAATGCAGTCTGACCTCTGATTCCTGGTTAAATATATTGCTGTCTTTGTATTGCTTTGATGAAATAAGGAGACTAAAGATACAAGTTAAGGGAGTTCTTTTCCATGGGCAGCTAACAGCATTTCCTAGTTTAAACTTCATTGATGCATTAGCAGGTTGTCAGAAATTGTGTTGCTGGAGGGATTGCTGTTGTAGTCATGGGCAGAGATGGAAATGGGTGGTTGTACAGTCATTGTATTTCTGGGATGTACACATGGAGCCTGCATCATGTAGAGACGTAACATAGATTTGTGGAGTACGCTGGGCGAGAGGCTCACAAGTCGGGCTCACAAATGTCTACTCCTTGCTGCTTCAGATTATTGTCCTAGAATGCAAGATATGCCCCTTTTCCAAGAAAATTCAGAAATAGCAATTATTCGAAGTCTCCTTCTTTTAAAAGAGAGGGCAAGTAACTTGAAAATTTTTTCAACATTTAGTTATCTGCCCAAGTAAGTTTGTAAGCTGCATTTGTAGTTCTCGCAGAAGTCAAGAAGTTTTTGAATTCAGAGCTGCTCGTTTGATAGATAAAACATGAATTAACATGGTAATCTGATAAACTGAACTAAAATTTTCTATAAAATAATTTCTCATGCTGGAAAGGACTCTAAGCCTCCCTCAGTCTCTCCACTTTTTCTCCGGGTTAAGAAACCAGGATTTTGAACAGCGACGTGACTTTCCGTCTCGTATCTGCTAAGATCTTGGTGGGATATAAGTCAAGCAGGAGGGTGATTGTCCCAGGTCCTCTTGCTGTGACTTACCCAAGGGCCTCAGGGTTCTTAGATAAGTGTTCTGCTAATGCGCTCTCCAGTTCTCATCAGTCTTTCTTGGGTTGTTTTTGTTTTTGTTTTTGTTTTGCATGGGATATGTGTACATGGTACTTTTCCATGCGTTTTCCAATGTTACCTCCTGGGGTCATCACACTCACAAATTATAGACGGTTTCATTCAGTGAAACTCAGAAGAAACTGAGTTCCGCAGAAGTTCACGGCTTCAGGCCACACAGCTGGCCACCAAGAGGAAGTGTGTCCATTATAATTTCTCTGACAGCTTGGGACACAATTGGGAGTGATAATTACATTGTGGCAGCAGGCATCATTGGAGTGGTCTCAGGCTGGGACGGAAGGTCCCGCCAGTGACAGGAAAGATATTGGTTCCCTTCCTAAAAACCTTTACCATCATAGAAATATTTTTCTCCTGTGATAAAATACAGGCTTCTCAAGGGGGAAATACGTGTGTGCTGAAGAGACCAGAACAATGACATGAGGGATGGGAGGAAAGTTACTAGAACGGGTTTCTTGGAGAATTGTTGGTGTTTATTTATGGGGAGGTGGGCATTTGTGACAGCTTTTATTTCTGTACTGTTTCTTAGATTCCTCCCCTTAGCGCTTTGTGAAGCTCTTTGTTTTCTTCCTTCGACTTCTACTCGGAATTCTAGCCTCTATTCTGGGATAGGTGGGAGTGAGGAATATGGCATGGCTAGGTTTACAGGTTGGCAGCGTGGGGCTCAGGAATTTTCAGAAGCTACTGGTTTATGTAACTAGAGCGCAGAAATAACTACCACAGCAGAGAGAATGTTCCCATAGGGATGTGTGCCCTAATGATGTTTCCCCAGTTCTGAAGAGACATGCACATACATGACCTTGGAGGAAATTTTAATGGATTCTTAGCTAAATCTGGAAAGGAAAAAAAAAGATAATAAGAAAGAACAAACCTAGCAAAATATGCAAAACCTGTGATTAAAACAATCCAGTGTTTCTAAAGGAAACATGGTTGACATGCAGTCTATCAATTGCTTTATTTTTAGATATGCATGGCATTGATTTAAAATAGATTTTCTGGATGCCTGTGACATGTAGGACTAAAACAGTACCTTGCCTAGGGATGTAGCTCGGTAGTGGAGTACCTCCCTAGTCTCTTAGTTACCCTTGGGTAGTGTTGATCAGAATACTTGAAAGATTAGTGTGCTCATGGTTTCAGAGGGTTCACACCATGATTACTTGCTCCCACGTGCTTTGGAAAACCACCTGGCTGACAGGGAGGAGTCTTAACTTATGATGGCCAGGAAGCAGTGAGGGACAGGAAGTGGCAGGGGACCTTCAAAGGCAGGCTCCCGTAAATCACTTCAGTTAGTCCCTACCTCTAAACCTCCTACCACTCCCCCAGATAGTGCCTTCATAGGGAGGAAGCCCATGAAGGACATTTCCCGTCCAGACCTCAGCACCCAGCATATGCAAAATCCTGGGATTGATCTCTAGGGTGGGAAAAGAAAACAATTAATTTTCTTCACAACTTTAAAGCCATAAAATATTTTATTCTCAGTTTCCAACATGGGAGCTTTTTAAAATGTTTTTGTTTAATTCTCATTTTAGGGAGAAGCAAAATAAATCTAGAAACATCCACTAAGACATTCTACTATTGATATTTGTTGTATAAGAACAAGAACATAATTATGTTCAGGGTTTGTCTCTGACCCATATCAATGTTTGGTCATTTTGCTTCAACATTTAGAATTACAGAGAGTTCTTTCTGAATTTTCTGAGCGCTTTCTTTGCAGCTGTAGGTTCTGTTGCACTTTCTGGCTGAGAGGTGACATATCTGCCAGCTATTTCACTGACAAACAAGGGTCTATTTTATGATCCTTTCTAGTTAGCAGCATCTGTTAGCAGAGACCTAATAGCTGAGCCAGTGCCTTGTACGTCATACACATGTGAGTTCACCCCACTTCTGGTACCAGTTCCTGTGATTGCTTGGGTGAGCTAAGGTACTGTGACGAACAGCATAGTAACCCAATACAGAGGGAAGCTTGCTTGGTTTTGTCTCTCTCTAGCACTTGCGTTTCTTTATGCCAGGGTGGAGAGGTGGATGGGGTGGATAGTCCTGGGGACCACCGCTGAGGTCTTCTGTTGCTCTGCCCCTCCGCCGGCCGTGACGATGTCACCTGTGCGGTGGAAGCTGCCTCACCTCCATGCTGCACATGTGCCTTTCTCATGAGCCTTAGCTCATGACGCCTCATGACGGATTGAGAGCTGGTGCACGTGTCTGCCTGCTGCTAGACTGTAGGCCTGGCACAAACTTCCTAACTAGAAAAGGAGAGATTTGATTTGGGGCGAGACTCTAAGGTCTTGCAGTCTGTCACAGTGATGCGACATCTCTTAGTTTCTTCCTCTTTAAAATGTCATGGTAACTACATCTGTTTCACAATGGTGTCTTGAGGGTGAAGGAAAAGGGTACATAGAAATTGCTTATAGCTTTTTACCAAGAATGGTAGCCTTGATTAGTGTAGTCTTTTAATTATGAAGTTATTTTAGGATAACTTTTTTTTTTTTGGTAATCCAGTGAGTTTAATTGGTATTGTTTCCAGAAACATGGGTGACTTCTCTTTCTTGCTTTTAATATTTATTGAACTTATTATCAATTCTTATTTTACTTCAGGAAAATTAGACTATTTTAAGCAATAAAAGATGCTGAATTAAATAATGGAGACTATGGGTATTATAGGATGATAACATGTAGGTTTTCCAAGCAGTGTTATTAATGGAACAACCTTTTACACCGTTTCTTAGAATGGTTTTTAATGTAGAGAAAACGTAAGTAGGTTTTGGGGTAAGTAGTCCATTAGAGTAATTTAATTTCACTTGCAAAAATTTTTTAGTTAGTTTTTTTTTTCTCTTTTAAAATGGGTCATCGCTGAAAGCAGTTCCTTTATTTGGCAGGCTGTTCTTAGCATATGGATTTGCTGCAGAACCGAGAAGTCTAAGATGCCCATGTCAACATAAGGTTGTTTCTTGGTGTTTGCCTGATGAGTATACACTAGAAACCCCTTTTCAAACTTAACATGAAACAGAAGTTCCACCATACACAGAACAGGAGAGGATGTGGTAATATTTCAAACTTCTCAGCCCTCACAGTAGGGAAAGGAGCCTCTTATTACGACTATTTGAGCTACCCATAGCAAGAGCCAGTGTTTAAATCAATAGCAAAATATTCTTGAACCATATTATTACTTTGACTAGAGGGCCAGCTTTATTTTGGTTTTTGTTTCCTTACTAACTTAGCCTCCCAGTTGTTAAAGATCACTCATTACATATTTTTTTCTTTTATCCTGAGACTGGGTCGCTCTCTCTCTAGCCTACGCTGGCCTGAAATTTCCCGTGTGGTTAATCTTGAGTTGTTCTTTCTGCCTTAGATGCTGCATGCTGGGATTGTGGACATGCACCATCATGCCCTGCTCATTGCTGTCTTTAAAGGAAGCTAGTGCTTTGTTTAGAGAGAAATATGGAAAGTGACTTGGGTTCATGGATTTTCACTAGTTTTGTGAAACTCTAGGTTAGGATGGTTAATGCAGATCCTGTATCCATTGGAAAGGCAATTCCAAAAATAAAATTTCAAGATGGTCTTGTGGGATGGTTCAGTAGGTAAAGCCCTTGCTGAACAGGCCTGATGGCTTGAGTTCAATTCCTCGAACCATGTGAAGGGGGAAGGAGAGAGCCAGCTTTAGAAAGATGTTCTCTGATTTCCATACACATGCATTGACATGTGTGTACTCATACACACAGCTATCTCTTGCTCTCTTTCTTGCTTTCTCTCTTTTAAACACACACACACACACACACTAAAACAGACAAAAATTATTTTTAAATGGGAAAAATGGCCTTTAAATCTATTTGTTTGTTAATCCCTTTCTCTATGAGAAGAACATGGGAAAAGGGACAGTGTGTGTGTGTGTTGGGGGGGGCTCAGTGTGTTGAATGGAATGAGATGTCCCTCATATTCTTGAGCATTCGAAAACTTGTTCCCCAGTTGGGAACCCCACTTGGACAAGCTTAGAAAGTATGGTCCTGCTGGAGGAAGTTGTTTACATGGGCTATGAGTTTTAAAAGCATCCCACTATCCCTAGTTCATCTCCCTGCTTGCTGTCTGACGTCCAGGATGTGACTTCTCAGCTGTTTCTGCTGCCATGGCTGCCTGCTGCCGCCACGCGTCCTCACCGTGATGGCCATGGACTCTTATCCCTCTGGAACTGGAAGCCCCAAATAAACTCTTTCTTCTGTAAGTTTCCTTGGCTTGGTGCTTTATCTCAGCAACAGACTCCTAACTAAGACAGAAACTGGTACCAGGGTTGGGTATTGCCTCTGTCTTAGTTAGGGTTTCTATTTCTGTGAAGAGACATCATGACCATAGCAACTCTTATAAAGTAAAAACATTTTTTTAGTCTTTTAAAAAATTTTTTTGATATAATTTATTTTATTTTAAAAAAGAAAACCAAAGTATCTTTTTTTTTTCATTTTACATACCAATCCCAGTTCCCACTCCCTCCCCTACTCCCATTCCCTCCAATTCTCCTCCACTCCACCCCCACCCACTCCTCAGAGAGTGTAAGGCACATTGCTTTGGGGAAGGTCCAAGGCACTCCCTACTGTATCTAGGCTGAGCAAGGTATCCATCCAAAGAGAATGGGTTCCCAAAAAGCCAGTACAAGCAGGGATAAATTCTGGTGCCACTGCCAGTGGCCCCTCAGTCTGCCCCAGCCATGCAACTGTCACCCAAAATCAGAGGAACTAGTTTAGTCCTATGCTGGTTCCTTCCCTGTCCTGCTGGAGTTGGTGAGCTCCCATTGGCTCAGGTAAACTGTTTCAGTGGGTGTCCCCAACATGGTCTTGACCTCGTTGCTCATATTCTCATTCCTCCCACTCTTCAGTTGAAGAGTAAGAAGAGGGGAGAAGAGGAGGGGGAGAACTTGAGGGAATGGGACAAATGAGATGGAGGAAGGACAGAGATGGGAGCAAGGAAAGAGATATTTTTATTGAGGGAACCATTATGGGGCTATCAAGAAACCTGGCACTAGAGAAATCCCCAGGAATCCACAAGGATGACCCCAGCTAAGACCCTAAGCAATAGAGGAGAGGGTGCCCCAAATGGGCCTTGCCCTGTAGTCAGATCGATGAGTATCTTAAATGTCACCCTCCAGCAACTGATGGAAACAGAGGCAAAGACCCGCGGAGGAGCACTGGGCCGAGCTCCCAAAGTCCGTTTGAAGGAAAAACATTGAACTGAAGCGTGGCTTCCAGTTTCAGAGGTTCGGTCCATTATCATCATGGCAGGGAACACGGCAGCGTGCAGGCATGTGTAGTGCTGGAGGAATAGCTGAGCGTCTTACATCTTGTGGGCAACAAGAAGGTTGACTCAGTGTCACACTGAGGGAAGCTTGAGCCCGCCCCCACAGTGACGCACTTCCTCCAGCAAAGCCTCACCTCGCAATAATGTCATACTTCATGAGCTTGTGGGGGCCGGTTACGTTCAAACAGTCACAGCTGTCAAGTGTCTGACCGTGTTGGTTTTGGGAAGAATTTGGACAATTTGGGAACTTTGGACTAGAAAAACAGTTGAATTTTGTAAGCAGGGCTTAGGAGGCCATGCTAAGAGCCTGGAAGACAGCTAAAGGAAAAGCAGACCCTAGATGGCCATCATTAGAGGTTCTGTAGGGAAGCAAGAACCTTAACAGCAGCTGGGCTTGAGCCCATTCCTGTGATTCTTTGGCAAAGACTCTCATTGCTCTGTGCAGTTAACTCTGTTACTAAGAGTTAACCTGTGGCTAACTTAAAAAGCAGTATATTAATTTCTTTGGTGGAGGCAACTTCAAGGTAGCATAACATTGCCCCTGGGATGTGTTTATTATTAATGACGCTTGTGCAGACCTACAATGAAAAAAGAGAAAATGGGGCAGAAAGGAATCTAAAATGTGGAGTTTGAAGAGAACGAACTCCAGAAAACTTGACGTAGCGGGTAAGGCTTGTCCATCGCTGCCCGCCAGGTTCCCGTGAAGTCCTACTTACTCAGCCTCACCCTGTGTTACTACACTTTGTCTAAAAGATTTAGCAAATCAAGGAAGGATCAAAATAAGAGAGTACTTGTACCTTCTAAGCTTCCCCACGCAGCATCATCAACTAGGGATCAAGTTGTTCAAGTCCCCAAGAATATGGGAGACATCTTATTCAAACCAGCACACTTGGCAAGTAAAGGTTGCCTGCAGCCACGCCTGGCTGGGAATCTGAGTTTGATCTCAGGGTCCACAGGACGGAAGGAGAGCTAATTTCCCAAGTTGTCTTATGACCTTGACAGACATGTCATGGTGTGTGTGAACCCCCCCTCCCGGCCCCAGGCACACACATATGTACATACTTACAAAGCAAATATGTAACAAAAGTTAAAGAAAAAGAACACATTAATTTAAACTTGTGAAGTTAGAAATTTTATTTTCTAAATTTAGCATCTCTAAAGCTTCGCTTATTACATAAGAATCTTTCCTTGGTTTGCAATTTTTTTTTTTTTTGGTTTGGACAAAATGTTGAAAGAGAATCTGTGCACCATCTGCTTTGTCATCAGCAACTTTAGATTGAATTCCCCGAATTTAGACTGAGTTCTTACCAACCTGCAAGCTCCTGGTACTTCCCCCCCTTGACCTCCGGAATGACTCCTGGCTGTCTGTGTGGGTTGCCATGAGGCGATCTTGAAACTTGGTGAGACAGAGTCAGGGTGGTTCCAGCTACTAGCCTTTTCATCTGGTTGAACTTTATTGTGAACTTGGTGGGTGGTGACAATAGTCGTCCAAAGTCAGCTTTGAATTAGGGAGAAAATTCAAGGCACAAACCCAGAAATTACCCCCAGAAATTTCCGTGTCCTGGAAATGTCTGGACAAGACAAGACCATACCACCTAACTTTCAGTGCTCAGCGAGGCTTTATTGATGCCCGATTTCATGTTTAAGTGTATTTTATTATGGTCTGTATAAATATGGACCCCTGAAGGCACAGTGTAGAACTTCCCATAATTGCTACCAAACTCCAAAAAGAAGTTAAACTAGATCCCGGAACGGGCAGGGTATAGGAATTAAAAACCATAAATAGAAATTTGTATATTTAATTATTTTAATGAAAAATTTACATGTGTTTGTTTAGGGTGTGTGTGTTCACATGCGTGTGTGTGTGCATGCGTGTGCGTGTGCATGCGTGCGTCCATCTGTCTGTCTGTGGGCACTTGTGTGGAGGTCACAGGACAGTCAAGAGAGTCACTTTTTTCCTTTACCATGTGTGCATTGAACTTGAGATGTCATGGTCAGCAACAAGTGCTTTTTTGCCCACTGAACCATCTCATCCTCCCTGTGTTCCCTAGAATACAAATATTTACAGAAAAAAATAAGGCTAAGAGGAAATAAGCAAAAACAGGAGTGTTTTCTATTAAACCTTTTTCTCTTCCCTGAACTTTTATTTTAAAAAACTTCCATGACAAATTAGAAGAAAAGAAAAAGAATACTCTTGTAGACCAACCAGGGCTCAGTAATCTATCACTTTAATTCTTTCTCTATGTATGTATATTTTCTGAACACTTAAAGCATAAATTTGAGGTATTCTGAAACATTACTTCAAATACTTTTACATTTTCCAAAAACAAAATTACTATCCCACCATTCCTAATATTATTATTACTGTTGTTGGACCTTAATCCAATTAATCATACTTTGATAATATCACTATATATGTATTTTATATTAGATTATCCTGTAACATAGTTTAGATTCAAGATGTACTAAAAGGTTATGCATTGAATTTATTGTCTTCCCTCTTACTGTCTTCTAAAATATTTTTTTTTTGCTTTTGATTTAATTAATTTTAATTTTTGTTGTAAATAATTAATGTACGAGGTGCTATGTTACACAGGGACATTTCATACAAACCTATATTACACACCGGACTATTTTACCCCAGCCACCTTCCCTCTGACCCCTCCTCTTTCTCGTTGTTCCCTTTTGGCTCCCTAGGTTATTTTGCTTTGTGAGATCTGTGCGAAGATCTGTGAGAAGCGTTTAGGGCTGTTGTGAAATATTTTAGGTGTGTCTACATTTCCTGGGTTTTGGCAGGAAGGCAGTGGCGGTAATAACATTTGCTGCATGCCACGAGAAAGTGACCATGCAGTGGGATTGCAAGGCTGAGTGGTGAAAGTTCCCACAAAGAGCCCTCTTGTCCTTCCCTGGTTTGTGGAAGTGAACTTGAGGGCTCGCTCGTGAGCCTCCTGCCCTGTTTGATCTTTCCTGGGCACTTTCAGCTTTCCTGGGTGGTTCCTGCCCAGGCCCACAAAAGCACGACTTGCCAGAGATTATTTTCTAATGTTTTTAGTTATTCCTATCTAATAGATGGCATCCTGCAAGGTTTCCTCATTCCCTCCTGTCTTAATATGGATTCATGAAGTTTATAATTAAACGTGTCAAATTTGAGTATCAATACCCTTTCAAATTAGCTTCCATATATAACTCCTGTAGTCGTTGAAAAGTCCTTGATTTTAGAAGTCAACTTTCATTTGTGGCTGAAATAAAATTCTAATGTTTCTCCAAATAATGAGTCCCAACTGGTCATCTCCTACCATCAAGCCAAACTTTCAGTCCTGTGACTGGGTTGCATGCAGTTAAGTTTTGGCCAAAGGTGTCCCATTGAAATCCATAAACAACCCAGCCAAGGTAATAGGCTGCTCTTCACAAACTGTCAGTAGAGTTCCATTACTAGGAAAACACCGACACAGCTCGTTGAATATGGAGAAGTTGAGCTGATGCCTACACAGAACCTTCACCCCTGTATTCCGGTGTCTTCGGTATGGGAAGGTATTCTGCAGGCTACCGAAAGAGAAACACAAACACCAAGCCAGCCACAAAATTTCGACCTACAACCAGTCCTGCCTGCAAAATATGCTAGGGAAATGGCGGCACAAAGCTTGTGGGGGGTAACCAGCTGTTTTAGTTAGGGTTACAATTGCTTTGGTAAAACACCATTATCTGTAAACAACTTGGGGAGGTGAGGGTTTGTTTCACCCACAATTCCATAGACTAGTTCATCACCAAAATCAGTGGGGGGAGAAAACCAAGCAGGGCAGGAGCCTGGAGGCAGGCGCTGATGCAGAGGCCATGGAGGGAGCTGCTTACTGCCTCGCTCCTCATGGCTCGTTCAGCCTGCTTTCTTATAGAATCCAGGACCACCTGCCCAGCGTGGCCCCACCTACAATGGGCTGGGCCCTTGCCCATCAATCACTAATTAAGAAAATGGCCTGTAGCTGGATCTGACGGCGGTATCTTAATTGAGGTTCTCTCCTTTCAGATGGCTCTCAGTTATGTCAAGTTGACCTCAAACTCTCCAGCCAATGTCTGATTTGACTTCAGGTCTGTTTCATGAGGTGGAACCCATAGCTGACACTGCTTGGGTGACCAGGAGCCTGTCAAGTGGGGCTTGTGCTGAGGAGAGGTCTGCTCCCCACAGCCAAGAAGCAGAGAGGGGAAACAGACAGCCAACACAAGGCAGAGAGACCCCCATCCCCAGGTAAATCCCAGTGACCAGCTTCCTTCATTTGTAGCCTGCCACTGAACATTCTCAGAATGCCCCCAAATGGCACCACTAGCTGGTAACCAATTCCTGGCATGTGAGCCTTTTGCAAGAGTCCTTCCTATCCAAACCTTAACAAAAGTCCTCTTATTCTTTAGCTTCACTGATGCCAATGTACCTTTGATTATAAATATCAGGGAGCCAGTGTTTGGTGCACTTCTCGAAGCTGTGTCTTATTTGATCTGTAATTCAGTACAAAACCTCCTTACTGCTTCCTCCCAGGCCCCTTTGTGATCCAGAGATGCTGAGTGATGTGGACATTTAAGATGGAAAGAATGCCCTGGGCAGTTCTCCTTGAATGCAGATCTTCTCTGTTTCTTCTCTTCCATACTACTTGGGGATACAGTGTAAATCCTGGGTGTATCCACTCCACACTGCCTGGAGATACAGTGTAAATCCTGGGTGTATCCACTCCACACTGCCTGGAGATACAGTGTAAATCCTGGGTGTGCCCACTCCACACTGCCTGGAGATACAGTGTAAATCCTGGGTGTGCCCACTCCACTCTGCCTGGGGATACAGTGTAAATCCTGGGTGTGACACCACCCAGTTATCATGGCTACTCTGCTTCAGTTTAGTGAGTAGGAGCTGGTGCAGCGGCTGTGGCCTTGACTGTTTTTGTGTCCTGACTGTTGGAATCCTTGGCCTCTGGGGGATGACGTAACAGTGGAAGGCCAGGGCTGAGGTTCTGTGACCCTATGAGAAGCCAGCAGATGGGCCTATTACTGTTGGCTCCTCACGTCAACACAGCGTTACCCTCATTAGTGGTGATGGAGACATGCCGCAAATCAGGCCTTCCCGGCCTTTGAGAGGTCTTAGTTATGCCTGAGGTGAGGAGGAGGATCTGGGCCTCATTCCTTCTTAAAGATGGGGTGTAGTGTAACCCTGCAGTACTGGTTTCCATACTGCTGAGGAAAATGCTTGAAAACCATGTGGGACTTCATGTTCCTCTGGTTTAGTTAGTTGGGAGGCCTGGGTCCAGGGTGATGCTCCATCGGAGGGATGCGACATGTACCTTTATGCTGTAAAGTGTGCTGAGTTTGTAGTTAGCAGGGATGTAACTGTCTTGCTTACTAGTTTTGTGCCCTATTAGCACTTGGTTGTGCTTCGATTTTTTTAGTACTATACTTCTAAAAGTAGAATTATGTCTTCCAGTGTCATCATGAGGCCGTAATGAGATAATGTGTTAAGAACCTGATACAGGCCAGGCAGGACAGCTCAGTGGGTAAAGGTTCTTGCTTCAAACCTGATGACCTGAGTTTGATTTCTGGGACCCCACAGTGGCAGGAGATAACCGACTTCTTCAAATTGTCCTCTGACCTCCACATTGATATCATAGCATGCACACATTCCCAATGAAAAATAAATAATTGAGATTTTTATGAAGGAGCCTAATACAGTACCTGCAACAGAGTACCTTCCTGCCAATGTTAACCCGTGCTGTATACAATTAGTATAGTTAGAATTACGGACTGGGTTTTCCCATGTCTGCTGAGTAAGAGTTAAGTAATTTCTTAACAGTTTTGCCCATGGAATTGATTTCTAATAATTCCTTGCTAGTGACGGTCACGCTAACAGACACTGCCTTTCAAAGGCGGGGTTTCTCGTCTGACCAACTCATCGACTGGCTCATAACCAGCTGAGGATCTTCCAGCTTACACAAAGGATAAGTCAGCTTGTCAGACAGAGATGGGGAAAAGAAAATGTGTGCTAAAAACAATAGTGTGTGACGATATGAAGTTGGTGCACCAACGTTATTTGAAGAATCATAGTATACTTTCTACATTTGACTGTGACTATTCCATTAAGAAAGATTGCCATGCATGATGGTGCACTATCTGTGAGTTCAAGACCAGTTTGGTCTATGTAGTTAGTTCTAGGTCAACTAGAGCGACATAGTGAAACCTTGTCCCCTCCCCATCCTCTACTCTCCACCCCCAAAAAGGATGTGATCAGGTATATACATATACGAAAATCTTTAAGGGGTTAAAAGGTAGGGTTTAGAATGGGACTCTTGGTTTTGAAAAGTGTGCCCATATGATTGCCTGGAAAGGCTATTTTTTTCTTTACAGTGTAGAACTGGTATGGTGTTCTCCATAAGGTTCTTTAGGTCCAGAGCGCTACCTGCACTACAACAATGTGGCTTAAGGTGTGGCACAATCTCCAAATTTTTCTTCATTTTAACATGAATAGTTGATTATGGCTGCAAAATCTTGAAAGCAGGTCATCATATATGTATATTTCTATGCCTTTTGAATTGTTGGTTAAAGTGAAATTTTATTATTGTCTCCTAACATGGTAGTAGCTTTTAGAAAGGCGCTTTTTGAAGAATCCAGGGACTTCCTTTCTCTTCTTGTAAGGAATATTTTAATTTATCTGTTGACAGTTTCAGTGTATCTTGGTCATAGCCATCCCTCACCTCCCACCTCCACAGCCCTCCAGATCCATCCAACATGTGCCCCGCTTCATGATCCTTTCTATTTCTTTTTAAATAGTTTGTTGTGTTCAGTCAGTGCTGCCTGCATGTACACGGTGTGGAGCCACCCACTGGAGTGTGAGCAACCTGCCAGCAGCCACACCCTCCAAGAAGAATGACCTCATCCCCACTCAGCAGCCATTCGCTGCCAGAAGTGAGGCCTTACGAGCTCCTCCCCCATCCATGCTGAAAGGTCGTCCGACTTGATCTTGGGAGCATCTTGTGCAGGCTAACACAAGAGTTCATGAGTTCAGCAGCCACGCCAAGTCCAGAAGACAGCCCTTCACAGTGCTCCTGCCCATTGTCTGGCTGTTGTGTTCTTTCTATACCCTCTTTCACAGTGTTCCCTGAGCCTGGAGATGAGGTTGTTGATATAGAGGGTCCTGTGTAGAGCTGACCACTCAGCAATTGAGTATCTTGAGCACTTTGACCAGTTACGAATCTGTGCGTGGACAGCGGCCCACCTCAGAAAGAGTCGGTTCTGACCCAAGTTAAGAGTCACAGCGATTTATGAGCATACACGTCAATATTTGGAAGGCAGTTTGACAACATGGCCATTTAGCAAAACGACAGTAGCCTCCCCAGCCATGGGTTTTTGAGAGGCCCAAGTTCCATCCTGTGGAACAGGCCTCGAAGGCAATCAGAGAGCAGCTGGTAACGCTCATGACAGTTATACCGTTATCACGCCAGTGGTGATAACACGGGTGACAGTTGGTATTGCGCCAGTGGGCATATCTTGCCTGGCAGGTTGGCATTGTAGCACACAGGGCGCACTGCTGGGTCCAGTGAGGAAAATTTCCCGTCTTGGGCAAAGTTCTTGGAAGAAGAGTTGTTCAAAGAGCAGACCCACTTTGGTGCGCGCTGGGAAAGGGCTCTACAGGGCAATTCTCCACACTTGTATTTTCCATTTGTGTTGTACGTTTGGGGTTCGTTCCTTCATGTATTGATCAACCTAAGTTTTAAAACTGATGAATTTGGTAGGAAAATTTTTGTGTGAGAATCTTCTTTATTTTCTAATGGTTTGAACTTTTTTATATTTAGAAATTGTGTCATTTTATGCCTGCTGTCCACAGCTTTTTCACATCTTGGGAGAGGGTATTGATTTGTGAAACGTTTTTATTTTTTGTGTCTACCAACCTGTAATAAGGTTGGTACAGAAAATGTTTTCTTTAGTTTTCAATTTTAGTTTCTCAGTAGAAATTAGATATTCATTTTTCCCTAGCCAGATTTATTGTTTTTTTTTTTCTTTACAGTTTTGGTGTGTGCTATGGTTAAGATGGCTGTCTCTGCTTTAGGATTATATAATCTATTTTGGTTCCATGTCTTAGTCACAAACTTTAAATGGAAAGACCCTCATTAAGTTCTTCAATGGTGGTGCTTGTCAATTCTGAGACCAAAAAGACTGTCTATGAGACAGTTTATCTAAGTGAGGACATTGTAAAATAAGCCAGCCCAGAAGGAAAAATCCTGCCTGATCTCATTGACGGGAGAGTTGAAATGTGGTGCAGCAGTTGAATTTCTAGTCATAAGTTAAAGAGTCCCGGAGACTTAATATAGAACACAGTGACTTTATTTAATAATGTACATTGTATTTGAATTTGTTTTTGTTGTTGTTGAGACAGGGTCTCACTGTGCAGCCCACACCAATCTTGAGCTCACGGTGTAACCCAGGCTGGCCTTGAACTTGCTGTGCTCCTCCCAGCTCAGCCTTGTGAGTGCGTGGATTATAACTCTCTGTTATTATGCTTGCCTTGTTATGCCTCATATTTCATAACTTCCCTTTTTTTCTATTGGTTTTCTGAGAGAAGGTTTCTTATCGGAACTGGTTTCAGGCTCCCTATACAGTTGAAGATGACCTTGAACCTCAGGTTGCCCTACCCCAGATCCCCAGTGCTGGTGTTACAGGTGTTTACCATCATACCTGGCTATCTTGGACGTTTCTAAGAAGTAAAGCTTACTCTCTTAGATCGTGACTACAAAGAGAGGCACGTATGTGAGGAGATGGCAGTGCTATTTAGCTTGGTTATAATAACCATTCAGTCCTATATGTGTGTCAGTATAGCATGTATATATCATGTATGTGTAATTTTTATCTGTTGGCTTCACCTCAGTTATGATGAAAAAAGCAATAACCCTTAATTTGTTTTACATTAGCACAAATAAATGTTCTCAAGGAGAGGTAAATGATGGTACAAGAAATGACTACTGAAGGTAACTGATTTGTCTGGGAGGCCCAAGAGGCTTTACTTAGAAATGGCCTTGAAGGAAGATTGTAGCTAAGTCCAGGTGGGCAGGTAATAGAGGAGGGGCATCTAAGGCTCTCCCTCAGGCCATTTGGCTAAAGTCCAAGGACCAAGGTGAAATGGGATTGTGTCACAATTGTGGTTGAAGAATTTGGAAAATTATCAGAGCGTATAGGATTACATAGATCATACGTGGACTTCAATCTTGTGTTTTAAAAGCACTGAGAAACCACTAATGGGATTTGAGTAGAATGTTGAAAATAGATTGTGTGTTGGTTTTTTTTTTCTTTTAAAAAGTATTTAACTTGGGAGGCTGAGGCAAGAGGCTAGAGAGTTCCAGGCCATCTTCAGCTATCACCAAAAGACATTGTCTCCTTGTCTCAACAAAAGGAAGAGAAATAAAGAAGTAAATAGCAACAACAAATAGCAAAAATGAACGCACATGCACAGAACCAAATAAAACACACAAACCAACAATAATAACAAAATCTCTTTTGTCCCTTTGGAGTTTACTTTTATGAAGACCAATAATTTTCTTTTCAACTACTTAATCATAGTTTCTGCACATTTCATTGAGCAATCCTTTCTTTTTCCATTGGCCTAAGGTGTATGCACATTATAGCTCAAATTTCATTTTTTTAATTTTAATTTTTATTTATGTACATTGGTGTTTTGCCTGCCTGTATATTCGTATGAGGGTGTCAGATCTTGGCTTTACAGACAATTGTGAGCTGCCATGTAGAAGAGGAGTCAGTGCTCTTAACCGCTGAGCCATCTCTCCAGCCCCCAGTTCAAATGTCTATGTGTAACTTTCATCTTTCATCCAGCAATATGTTTTAATATTAATTCTACTCCCTTAAGTCATACCCTGAGACATATGACACTGTTAGGTGGGGTTTTGAGGTTATTAGGTCAGAGAGTAGAAGAACCCTTATCAGTGAGACCAGTGCCCTTAAATGAGATTCCATCTAAACCTGTCAGAATGGCTGAGAGCAAAAACACAAATAACAGCTTGTGTTGGAGAGAATGTGGAGCAAGGGGAACACTCTTCTGCTGCTGGTGGGGGTGCAAATTTGTACAGCCACTTTGGAGATCTCTCTCTCTCTCTCTCTCTCTCTCTCTCTCTCTCTCTCTCTCTCTCATAATAGCCAGAACCTGGAAACAATCTATATGTCCCTCAACTGAAGAATGGATAAGGAAAACGTGGTCCATTTATTCAGCTGTTAAAAACAATGACATCATGAAATTTGCATGCAAATGGATAGAACTTGAAAAATCATCCTGAATGAGGTCACCCAGACCCAGAAAGACAAACGTGGTGTGTGCTCACTCAGAAGTGGATGTTAGCTGTAAAGGAAGACATAACCATGCTACAATCCACAGTCCCAGAGGCTAAGAAACAAGGAGGGATCAATGGGTCGGGGGACACAAGGATCTCCCTGGGAAGGGGAAATAGAAGAGATTTCATGGATGACTGGCTGTGGGTGTGGTTGTGAAGAGAAGGGATAAAGTGTGTGTGTGTGTGTGTGTGTGTGTGTGTGTGTGTGTGTGTGTGTGTGTGTGTGTAATACTGGGAGGCATGACTGGAATAGTGACGCTTTTCAGGAGCAAGGTTGGATCCTACTGCAAGGGAAACTTCGTGGAATCTACAAGACCAACCTAGCAAAGACCCTTAGCAACGGGGCCCCTCTGAGAGAGGACCCGTGCTGTGTGCAGCTTGCGATCAGCTCTGCTTGGCCTTATTGGTCGTGGCTGTGTCATCTAAACCAAGGGCTTTCTGGTCTCTTCTCTTGGTTATACTTTTAGGGTGGGAATTTATTTCTGTGCCATGCAAAGGCACTAAGAGTCACTTTGAGTCAACAATTTTGTGTGCTTTAATGAGCCTATATAGCTCATTGTTTTCCCTGGGTAAGATTTTTCCAGTGATAACCTATTATCTGTGGATCAAAGTGGCCCTAGTCCCATTGCATGCTGGGATATACATTTGATTGAAAATAAAGCAGAATTAGTACCAGAAAAAAAAAAGGTATTGACATAGAACAGCAGTCTCAGTTCTTGATTCCCTGCTATGTAGGGCCCAGATTCTGAAAGGCAGGACACATATTTTGAAGAGGTGGAGGAAATTCTATTTGTTTGACTGCCACCCATGTACTTTGAGTTAGCTCTGGGCACTTCAAAAATTCTATAGTTAGCCGATATTTTTTTCAGAGTTTAAATAGGTCATTGAGTCACTTGTCAACTTTCCAGGACTCTGAAGACATGGATGAGATAATGAAACAGGGAGCATAAATCATGGAGTTATGCAAGTTTTGCTGCCATAAGTCAGAAGTCAAAAAAAAAAAAAACATTTTAAAGTCTCATAATAAAACTTGGAGATACCATCTTCTTGGCTCCTGAGTCACTTTGGATTCCCTCCCTCCTCCCCTCCCTCCGTTCCTTCCTCTCTCCCTCTTCCATTTTTGTTTGGTGAGAAGGGATTGCATGTACCGCAGACTGGTCTGGACATCGGTGTGTAGCTGAGGATGGCATCAAACTCCTGATCGTCTTCCTCCCCGTCCCAAGGATTGTAGGTATGTGTGACCGTGCCCAGCCTTGCGAGACTGGGCTGTCTATAGAAGGTGTCTGCTGTGTTGTTTGGAGACTTCCGCTGCATCATTTTGTTTAGGCGATGCGCCTGCTTTACCAGGTGGAGACTGGTTCTGTGGGAATGAGACTTCGTGTGTATTGGATATTGATGATTCAGGTTAACAGTCTTTTATGCCAAAGCTTATGCAGTGAGTCAGGAGTGGTTGTTGTATACTTGGAATTCAGCACTGGGGAGGCTGGGGGAAGAGGATTGTGAAGCTTGAGGCTGGTCCACACTGTACTATCCTGAACAAACAAAGAATAAAAACCTTACGTAGTATGTGAGGCATCCTTTTGGTTCAGTATAGCATTCTGTTAAGAAACACCCATTTGTCTGGCGAGCCATCGGCCCCGAAGGTCTCTCCAGACAGCCGTTTTGCAAGCAGAGATGCAAATGTGTCCTGCACCAGCAATTTGCCTCAGTTTTCTACAACGTTTCCTGGGTCACTGCTCATCCTGCTGGGAAGCTTGGCAGTGCCTGGACATGTAATTCTGCTGACTGGTGTAATGTAAGCATGCGTTACCGTGAGCGATGCTCTATTTCCTTGTTTATCGACTTCCTCTCCTCTGTGAGCAGCAGCGTCTCCATTTTACTCTTCACCGCCCAAACCTAGGGCGGAACCTAGTGCTTTACGTGAGTTTGCTGAGTGAGTAGATAGATGTGAAGTTGCCTCTGTGTCCTGGCAGGTTACACCGAAACTAGAGACACACTGTTTTTCCACTAAAGGAATCTTTGAATTCTATAACATCTTCTGAGTTATTGCATGTGATTCATACTGTCAGGAAGACGCTGAACAAAATGATATTTCTGGAGAAGAAATGTGTGAAGAATGTTTTCCTATGACTGGCAAAAGCAGTCATTAACTTCCAGCTGATCTAAACTGCTTCTCAGGAAGACGCGATCGTGAGGGCAGAGCCTGTGAGCAAGAGAAATGTTCGTTTCCATCTCTCTGCTGGGGTCTTAGCCAGGCTATGTAATAGACGTAGTCTTGGTGAGGTAGGAGAGCCAACTGGAAAGGATTTTAGTTTATGACATGCGCATAGGGTCCTAGTACTTGCACTTTGAGGCTGAACCCGATAGTGTCTTCCTCTTGATCCTCCGAAGAGAAAGGACACCTCTATCCTTTCCATTGCCATTCTGACCTGTTCTCTTTTTACTCAAGGGAAACCCAGTGAAGACAAGGAGCAGAGACTTAGATGGACACAGGGGAAGGTTAGGGGGAGCCTGGGACTCAGGCACAGGAGTTAAGACCCTTCTGGCCTCATGGAAGAGGGAGGAGGGAGTTTTCATCTGCCTCTCAAGGTGATGGTGGTGGGCATTATTAGCAGGTGATGCCAGGCAGAGGAAAGGGGCTGTCTTGTGGCACCTTCTGCCCTTTGTACCTTATCATTCAAGAGTCAGACTTCTTTGATTATGGAGCATCAGTGTTTTCTATGAAGCTGGAGGCCGGGTCATTTCCTGCAAATGGAACAGAGTAAAGGTTGTTTGGGAAATCTGAAGACAAGAAACAGAAAGGCTTGTCATTCAAGTGGAACAAAAATCTGCCTGAAGAAAATCCACAAGGATTTCCAGGCAGCCAAGGGCCTGAGGGCTCCTTTGTTGGGAGAATATAAATGTGCCTGGTCCAAACCTCATGTTGGTCAGCTTCTGTGGCTATAAATCTTTTGAGCTTGGTTATAACTTAAATCTCTCCTGCAGATTGTCTTAGGACACATGGCCATGCCTTGTAACATTCTGGGCGGAACCATCAATTCTTGCACCCGACTTCCCAAAGGCAGCCACTGCTTGCTCCCTCCCTGTAGAGGGAGGCTGGGCTTGGGGTGCTGTTTGAAGGAACTTCGGAGAGCAGGGTGAGACAGGGGAGACCATCAAAGAAGTAGAGGGGCGGAGAACGTTAAGAGACAACTTGAGTCAACAAGCATGAGAGTGAGTGCCGAAGGCGTGAAGTCACTGCTGGCCTAAGGAGAGAATTTGAGGCACGATTTGGATTCTGAAGTTGGATGGCACAGGCTTATGAAAATAACACACGACTGCTAAGCATTTTCTTTCCTTAAAAGTTAGTATAATTTTTCAGCTCATCTTAGCTCTCTTCCAAATCAAGGAGTAATTCCATCTAAGTTTAAAAGAGATCAATAATTGTGTTGTTGTAAACATGTAAGCAAAGCTTCTGCTTGCTGCGGTTGGATGACTTAAACTGCAGGGATGGAAGTTGGTCTTTGTGTATGTGTTGGAGGGGGAATATGCACGTTAGGAAGCACATGAAAGTCAGGCATTTGTATGCTTTTAATCATCTGGAATAGCATTTAGGAAGTACATAGAAGCCAACTTCTGTTAGGTCATGTCTACAGATATTAGTCTTTCCTCTTTGGGGGTGATTTAAAAGGGAATGGCCCTCATAGGCTCCTATGTTTGAACACTTGGTCCACGGTTAGCGGAAAGGTTTGGGAAGGATTAGGAGGTGTGGTCTTATTGGAGTTAGTGTGTTACTGGGGGCTTCGAGTTTCTCTCTCTCTCTCTCTCTCTCTCTCTCTCTCTCTCTCTCTCTCTCTCTCTCTACCTGCTGCCTGTGGACCAGAGTGTTAGCTCTCAGCTACTGCTCCAGTATCATGTCTGCCACCACACTCCCACCATGAGGATCATGGACTATCCCCCTAAAACTGTAAGAAAAGCCCCAATTAAATGCTTGCTTCTCTAAGTTGCCTTCAAGGTGTCTCTTCACAGCAGAAGGACAGTAGCTGAGATAATATTCTAGAGTGGAATAAAGAAAGTAACTATTTTCCAGCGTCTGTCACTCAGTAACAACAGCTTGATTTTTTTTTTTAGGGTATCATATAATGTTTCTGGAAAGTAGTGTAACATTACTATATTTCTTTTAACTGTCCCTTGTCCCCATCCTTGGATATAAGCTTTTATGTTTCTTTGTCATAAATGAGATAATATAGTTGCATTCACTGTGAGACTCATATTTTAGTCCCGGAAGTAAAGTTAGAAATGGCCCTTAGTTTACTCAGCCTTCGGAACCACTTACTTGGCTTGCTTTGACAGAATGGACATTTGGATTTCATTTAATTTCCTAGTTGTCATTGAAGGCAAGGGGATTTTTACTGGATAAAAAGACAAACAGATTTCAGCCTAATAGAAAGTTTGAATGTTCTTTATTGTCCTGTGTCCATGGCAGAAATAAAACATGAAGCATTTAAAGCTGTCAGTCATCTCCTTAGAAATTTCCTTGCAGTTATTAATCTTCGTGGCTGTAACTAAAGTTCTTTTAGCATCTATTATTTTTGACTGTGTCTGGTCCGTGAACAGATTGCCAAGGCAAAGGGTAAGAACTGGTTATTCTCGTTGGTAAGTGTGCATCTTCCCTCATGAGTTATACCGCACTCCAGCAATGGAATTCTACTCTGTTGCTAGAAATTAGGCCAGAACAACAAAATTCACCACCACAGTATTGTCTCTGCAATATTTGTGGTTTTTTTTATGTCTAAGGATTGAAACCAGGACCTTCTATATGTGCTCCTTCTATTTTTAAAGGTTCTTTTTAAAGTCCTTACTGTGTGAGCAGTTCAATCCATGATCCTTTAATGCATGATCAGCATTCTAGCTCTGAACTGTGTCCCCACCGCAGCCCAATTGTCTATTTATTTATTTATTTAATTTTTGACTTTTTGAGACAGGGTTTCTCTGTGGCTTTGGAGCCTGTCCTGGAACTAGCTCTTGTAGACCAGGCTGGCCTCAAACTCACAGAGATCCACCTGCCTCTGCCTCCCGAGGGCTGGGACTAAAGGCGTGTGCCACCACTGCCTGGCCCAATTGTCTATTTAAAAAAAACCTCGTGGAGAGGGACTGGGTTTGAGTTTCACGTGTGTGTTTGAATGCCAGGGATGAAACCACTGTATATTTTTTTAAGGTATAAAGGTAGTCACAAAATAGTATTAATATTGTCATTTTATGTGGTATATATTTTTGCATCCATTTTCCTGTGTGTTCATGAGCAAAAAGTAAAATTCTAAAAGAATCTGTGTTGGGATGTTAACAGTAGGTCCTCTTTGCGGATTAGACTCGGTGAATTTTGTCTTCAGATGGTATCAATTAATGGTAATTTTGGAAAGAAAAGCTATTTTATTGAATGTAGTGAAGACTTCATACCTATAGTAATCCCTTAGCTCCCTTTTCTAGGGGAGAATGAAGCGAGGCTTCGCTACACAGCGCAGACAGCCTTTGAGCCTGCCATCTTTATCCCACCGTCTCAGTGCCGAGACTGTAGGCGTGGCCAGCATGCCTGGCTCTACCCTTCTTTTCATCCAGCTCCTTTTTATCGCATAGACATGTATCTAAGGTGACATCGGAGCCTCCCAACCGCAACTCCTTTTGTAGGGGTGAGGCAGGAGGGTGTGACTGAAGATGAAGTTGGGAAGGTAATGGTAGCCCTTACTTAGCATTAAAGGTTCATGACTTTGATTGCTAACACAGTAAGGAACTTTAAAACAGAATCTTTAAAAATAGATCTAGGAATGTGACCTGGGTAGAAAGTTTGTCTGGTATGCTTAAGGTCCTGTGTGCATGCATGTACCTAACTCCTCCAACCCATACACAACACATGCACACAGACACATACACACACTCTCACATACATGCACAATACACACACACATGTGCACACACAAATGCATACATGCACACATGCATGCAACACACATGCACACACACGCACACATGAACACATGCACACACACGCACGCACAGTACACACATATACACCTACACACATGTGCATACACACACGCACACACATGCACGCACGCACACACATGCACACACATGCACACACACATGCACACATACACACACATACAGACACACAGACACTCTCTACAGAAGGGCAGAAGAGTTGGGATGTAACCCAATTGACAGAGTGTATGCCTAACATGCAGAAGCATCTGGTTTCAATCCTCAGACTTATAAAAACAAACACAACAAATATTGCAGAGACAATACTCTGATGGTAAATTTTGTTGTTCTGGCTTAATTTCTAGCAACAGAGTAGAATTCCATTGCAGGAATGTGGTATAACTCATGAGGGAAGATGCACACTTATCAACGAGAATAACCAGTAGTGTAGGGAGAGAGGCCCTCCAGAGTGTCTGAAGGTGACTGTGGTTCCTTCTCACACTAGAATGTACATCCCTAGGCAGAGAGTCAAGATGTTAGCAGACATGCCGTGCATGAAAACGCCAGGAAACACCCATGATATGCAGATGAGCCGACACAAGCCTGCTACGTGGCAAAAAAAAAAAAAAGGCCTCAATCTTTTGTACAGCACTGCCCTTGAGTCCCTGAGCTTTCTCTTTCCTCTAGCCCACTTCCTCCCTTGAAAGTACATCTTTGTCTAATCAAGTGCCCCCTTTTCAGCTACTGTCTGTGTGTGTATGTTAATTCCTTATCTTTGATGTGAGAAACCAGACCTCCCTCCAGGCCAGCAAATTCAAGAGACCCAAGTTACAAAACTGAGGCGGTTTATTTTGACTTCTGCAGAATTCACTCCAGTCCAGACAATGGGCAAAGTGGCCGACGTGAGTTCCGCCCCCTGCTCCTCATTGACTGAGTGCTTAGGGGAGGCGCAATCTTCCCGTTATCTGTATAGCTTCCATTCCGAGTTTGCCACTATGTTTGTTCAGCTGGCAATGCTTGGGTACCCAGAACCTTACCTGATGTATATTCTGGGGCTCAGGATTCCTTCCCCTTCCCTGATACAAGGGTTCAGTCATGTAGCCAACTGTTTTTGGGTTTCAACTCCACACAAAACTAGAACTGGCCAGCAGGTGTCGGCTAATGATACCACATCTGAAACTTGCCTTTGAGTTGTGCTTTTGAGAGCATGGGTTTGCCATTCACGGCAGCTTTAGGGAGGCCACGGGGTGATGATGCATCTGCCAGATGAAAGGGAACACTGGATCCCTGAGTCTCACTTGGAGGAGAGCGACTTCAAATGATGGTCATTAATCATGAGTATTTTAGCAACAATTGCACAGGAAAGAAACCATAATATATATATATATATATATGAAAGAAAAGAAACAGGTCATGGGGACCAGGAAATAAAGACTGGACAGAGTCTTCTAAGCAGGAGTTAGAATCTGTGTTTAGAATATTGGCATAAGGTAGGCCAGTCAGTCGGCATCCGCATGGCCAGGTCACTAGCTCGCAGGACTAAATGGCTCCAGTGGATCGCTAGCTGGGCATGCAGATCGAGATGCACCTCACCGTGCTGGATGATGTGTGGGCAGAATCCTGAGACAATCTCAAACTGAATTGACAGAGGCCCAATT
The DNA here is from genome assembly GCA_004026605.1 of Ondatra zibethicus. Lineage (NCBI taxonomy): Eukaryota > Metazoa > Chordata > Mammalia > Rodentia > Cricetidae > Ondatra > Ondatra zibethicus. The sequence goes on along the minus strand of PVIU01005739.1, from coordinate 33,151 downwards.
TTTCTTGGTCCCCCCCCCCAAAACCCATCAAGAATCGGGCTAGCCTCTGGGTCCATAGAGGCCAGCAGGTTGAATTATTATCTTTCCTTTAAGGGACCCTGCTCACCAGAGAAGGCTGTGTGAGGCCAGTCAAATGCCTGTCCCCTCAGATGGCTGTTAGGTTCCTTTCTCTGGCTGTTCACACACCTTGCTGGGTGAGCCAGTCCAAGTTGGACTCGGCTCTGTATTGTCTGAAACATATCAGGCTGATGGATACAGTTCCCTTAGTGTCTTTTCAGCCTGTGTGGGGAGATGTGGTGGTATGCCAAAGAAAATAGCTCAGATTACAATTTGTCTACACAACGTTTAAACAACAATTTTCCCCTGGGATGAAAATTGTAAACATTTAGTCAGAATGAATTCTCTGTGTGGAGAAGACTTTGGTGTAGACACTGAAGGAGGTGAGGATGCTGGGGACGAATGAGATAGTGGGCGTTTTGTAGCTAAGTTGGCTTAGGTGCTTAGAGAGGTCTCTGAAACCATTTAAATGTGTTTACTTAAACATTACAGTGTTGAGTGGAAGAAGTCAATGCTGACTGAGGTTTCTGTCCTGCCTGATCCTGCAGCTGCTCAGCCCCAAAGAAACACTCAAAAAGCCAAAAATTAAAAATAAAAATAAAAGAAATAAGAGTCTAAAATAAAGCCACGTAAAGATGAAAAATACATAGAGTCTGGATACTGTGTTTTTTTTTTTTTTTTGTTTTCGAGACGGTTTCTCTGTGGCTTTGGAGCCTATCCTGGAACTAGCTCTGTAGACCAGGCTGGTCTCGAATTCCCAGAGATCCGCCTGCCTCTGCCTCCCGAGTGCTGGGATTAAAGGCATGCGCCACCACTGCCCAGCGCTAATCTGGATACTGTATGTTACTGTGTTGCCTTTAAATTGTTTGATGGCTGAGGAAGGAGCAACAGCTGTTATAAGATACTTGATTATAAATGCTGCTGGATTAATCAAACATATATATTTTGAAAATTCCCTTACTTCAAAATTTAAGTCAAAAGGTATGTTACTTTGGAGAAGAGGTTTTGTTTCTGTTTCCACAGGAAATGAGAGGCTGTGGACTCATTCTGGATTAATAAAAATCAGGTTTGTTCAAGGAAGACCCCCGAGAAATCTCCGATAGAAATGGATGGCCCAAATGATCCAATGTTTCAGAGGACCTCTGTTGGATTTTCCTCTGAGTTTTACATCCAGAACAGTTTCAAGACTGCTAGCTGAGATGATCAAGCCTCACAGAATTTTCCAGTCAGGACTTGATGGTAATTCTAAATTTTCTTTAGGTCCCTATAAGATTATCAGTGTCCCCAATCAGCAGGAAGTAGCGTAGAAAACTATGCCCACATTCCCAAAAAATGGATTATAGATATTTATCTTTGTTTAGAATGTTGGTTACAAGTCGTTATGGATAATGGTCAGGAGAAAAGCTAAACAAAGAAGATTCAATTCAGAGTTCTTGTTTTAAAAAAAGAGGGGGCAGGGAAGGAAGTGCTGCGGGACAATGGTTTTACCCTGTAAAGATTCGTTTCTTGTACTTGTTTAATAAAACGCTGATTGTCCAGTAGCTAAGCAGGAAGTATAGGTGAGGCAACCAGGCAGGAAGTAGAGGTGGATTAATGAGAACAGGAGAATTCTGGGAAGAGAAAAGAGTCAGTCTGCAGCCGTCATCCAGACACAGAGGACGCAAGATGTGACTGCAGCTCCGACAAAAATACCAAGCCACGTGGCTAACACAGACAAGAATTATGGGCTAATATAAGTTATAAGAGTTAATAAGAAGCCTGAACTAATAGGCCAATCAGCTTATAATTAACATAGACCTCTGTGTGCAGAGCTATGAAGGAAGTGACGGGGGTCACTTCTGATGGATGATAGTGAGACTTCCTGGAGGAAGGAGGATGTGTGACCCAGCATCCAGGGCTGTGGTTTTGACCCTACTGGTGGTTACGGAGATGCCCGCTTTGTGATTTCATCCTTTGTTATGCTCTGCATTTGTCTCTTAAGCGTTTTCTGTGATGTTTTTCTAATTTAAAAAAAGCCTTAGAAGGAAAGTAATGACCGATCCTGTTGAGTCCGTACTCCTCAGTCTGGGATTTAAAAGGCTTCTAGGGCTGGAGAGATGGTTCAGTGGTTAAGAGCACTGCCTGCTCTTCCAAAGGTCCTGAGTTCAATTCCCAGCAACCACATAGTGGCTCACAACCATCTGTCATGAGATCTGGTGCCCTCTTCTGGCCTGCAGGCATACATGCAGACAGAATACTGAGAATACTGTACACATAATAAGTAAATAAATCTTAAAAAAAAAATAAAAGGCTTCTACAATTCTGTCCTGGGTTAAATTATGTCCTCTCGATGTTTCCATGGTAACGCCCTACTCCCACGGGCCTCAGATTGTGACTTTACTTGGAGACCCAGTCTTTCCAAAGGTACTCAAGTTGAAATGAAGTCTCCAGGTTGGGCTCTCCTCCAGAATAACTGGGGTAGGTATTAAATCTGTACAGAGAAGATGCTCAGAGACGGGACAATAGGGAGAAACCCAGGGATGAAGAGAGTCAAGGAGAAAGACCCCTCCCTTGCAGCCCTCAGAAAGATCCAAGCCGGCCTCCAGAGCAGTGATACAATAAATGCCTGTGCTTTTACTGAGACTATAATGAAGCCACAGTCTGGAAGACTGAGAAGCTATTCTTCTCTTGTCTCTTAATCAGCATCTTGACTTAGCACAGTGACCTGGTTGGGGGGGTCTTCAAAGTGGAACAGGCAGCTACTTTTTCCCCCCCCCCGCAGGATTTGGGAAATTTTTTTGCTTGTTTGTTTTTGTTTTCTGAGACAGGGTTTCTCTGTGGCTTTGCAGCCTGTCCTGGAACTTACTCTGTGGACCTGGCTGGCCTTGAACTCACAGGGATCCGCCCGCCTCTGCCTCCTGAGTGCTGGGATTAAAGGCATGCACCACCACTGCCCGGTTGTTTTAGGAATTTTTAATGAGGTTGATTGAAGAAGATTAGGAGCCAGGTTGTGGTTTATTCTCAGGCTATCTAGCTCTTGTTTAGTTATTTAATTATTTCTTTAATCATTCTTACCTATGATCTTTTAGAGCTTTGTTTCATAAACCTTTGTCTTACGCATGATGTCATCATTTGTTTGTCCTTGGTTTTATTGAAGCAGTGAATTGCTTCACCAAATGAAAATCATCCAAGGTCCAAAGATTGACTTCATTTAAGTTTCCTCAAGTTCTGGGAGAGAAGACCCGAGATGGATTATGTTAGCATAGCTCTGTCCTTTCATGCCTCTCTTGTAGGCATGGAGATTTCTTTCTTTTGAAACTAGTCATGATCACATGATAAAATGCAGCCGATGGGAAAGGGTGTGGCCTCCATTGCTCTTTCTTCCTGCTGCGGTGATACTGGAAATGAGGATGTAGAATTAGAAGTGGAAGCCTTTGATGCCTGGATTACTAATCTCTATCTATTAATCACCATTCAATGTGAAATATTAAAATATTCTTATCCAAGCTTCTTGACCTTTCAGTTTGTGACACCTAACCCTGAATTTATACTCGCAACTAATAATGGCAGAATTTAAGGTTAGGTAAAGACTATATATCTCACGGCAACAATTCTACCCCACGCGTAAAAGTCAGTCTTCCTTGTGAGACTGCACAAAAATGTATCTACGGCTTATTTTGTGAATTCGATAGAAGATAGAGTTGATAGGGGTTCTTTGATTGCTTAGAAGATTTGATTGAGAGAACTATGACATCATCATAGAGACAGGATTCAGGGGAAGTCACAGTTGTCAGTGGGCAAGCAAAATCCTGCTAGCCAATCCCAGCTGAGTACAGAATCCAGCCTTTTGAATGGGCAGGCTGTACCCCGTCCTGGAATGGCGAGGCACTCCTGATGGGTTTCTAGGCAAGTCACGGAATCTCAGGTAGTGCATGGTGGCCTCAGACTCGTTGTGCAACAGAAGATGACTACCTCCCAAGCACTGTGGTGAGAGGTGTGTGCCCCCGCACTGGGCTTTCACAAGTCTTGATATCCGTGTTTCCTCACTGACAGTTGCCACTGCCTGTTAGAAGGAGAGAGTGAAACCAGCATTGTATCCTAATGTAGTCTTTGTGTCACCCAGCCAGGCACCATATTTTTAATGGGAGTGTGGGACCATGTAAGACTTCCCGACCCTTGCTTCTGTTTCCGGTCAGGTCCTGTTCTTTGTCTACAGAACTGTAGGCTCCCTTCTCTGAGGACTCTCAAGTTTTACTCGTCTCTGACTTCTTCTGATCTAGAGTTTTCAGTTTTTACCCGCCCCACCCTTGTCTCCTGTCTGTCAGCTCTTTTGGTACACGGTGCATTTGCAAACTTAAGGAAGTCTTACATTGAGTTACATAATCATTTTACTCTCCTCTACCCCTCCTGGGGTCTAGCTCAGCTCTCTTGTTGGCCAGCTTGAAGGTGATGGTCTTCCTCCCACTTAATGAGTCAGATAGTTGTAGCGAAGGTGCATGATATAATTGAAAAGGTCGAAAACTTTATGTGCGAGGAGCTGTTTCTGTTCTCTCTGTTCTTGAAGTGATGCTAGTACCCTGCTTCTTGCTTCATTGAGACAGGGTCTCACTATGTAGCCCTGACCGGATCCCACCTTGCAGCGCTACTGTGTCTGCTCCTGAGAGCTGGTCTTACAGGCCAGTACCACTATGCCTGGCCCAGATACCGCATTTCTAAAGCTTGCAATGTTTTCCTTGATGCTTGAAGCCACACGGTAACAAAAGAGCCACAGACTATATAGTTCGGTAGAACTCTGGCAAGTGTACTTATTTAAATTCATCTAACTCCTGCTTATAGATTATCTGCCAGATGCTTGCTGTACTCATCATCAAGTCACCCGGGGAAAAAGCCTGGTGGAAGGAACACATAAATAAATGATGTTACTCCTTAGGAGACAATGACAGTTTGCTTCTCCCCGTGGAACCGGTTAATTGGGACAAGGAGCTGGGAAGTGTCCCTGGCTGTGGTCTTCTATGAATCTAACCAAAAACCAGATTTGTGCGTATAAGGAAATAGGAGAGGAATATAGTAAAGCCTTTATTTGTACAACCAGTAGTTGTAATAGGAACTAAACACCCAAATGCATACACTTTTGCCTTGTTCTGCGATTTTCTTAGGAACAACTCTTGGTACCTGAAAAAATACGTGTGACAGGCCCCGAAGGTCAGAACATGAGCTGCGTGGTTAACGCTGTCACCTTGATAGGATCTTGAGCCATCTAGGTGGTATATCTCTGGGTGTGTCTATGTAGGCGTTTCTAGACTGGGTTAACTGGGATGTAAAGACCCTACCCTAAGCACGAGTGGCCCCGTTTCCCGGCCTGGGGTCTGGTACTGAATACAAAGGAGAAGGCAAGCAGGACACCAGGATGAGTCTGTCTGCTTCCACGCTGTGAACGCAATGTGAGCCGCTCTCACATGGCTGTCGCCGTGCCTACACATGCCTTCGCAGCCACCCTGGACTGTATCCCGTTGAACTGTGAGCCAAAGTGGCTTCTCCTTCCTTCCATTGCCTCTGAAGTTGCCTCTTGTCATCTATTTTGGTCACAGCAGCAAGAGACATAACTAATACGAGAGCTGCCTGCGTGTTCTCCTTCCCTGAAAGCAGCATGAGTCTCTCCTGGCGCTTGGAAACTAATGAGTGTGTCATTTTGCTCCAGCAGTGATTTTTAATGCTAGAATTTACTAAAAGGAATCCATTGCATTCAATTCAGGGGATTTATGAGTCCTCTTGGGCACTATAGAATTTAATAATCTATTAAGAGGTTTTCAATTACTCTCAGGCTTGAGATCTGGTGACGCATCCCCTTAAGAACTTGGGAGCAGGGGAATCTGATGCCTTCTGAGTGGCACACTTTCAAGCTGCTGTGTAATAGCACAGACAAAGAGCTACAGCCCTGTTCGGCTGGCTGAATACAGAAACAGGGCTTAGAAGAGAATGGATCAGTGGTAAGGGGATTGGTGAGCTGTCACACACAAAAAGATGAGCCTTGGCCACCGGGAGTAAATACCAATACAGTTGCTACCTTAGACGGATGCATTGTTATAAATTCTACATAGAATACTTCTCCTTTTTTGTTGATTAGAACTTTTATGTGCCAATTAGGTTTTTGTGGTGGGGGGGAGGATGTCTTTTGTTTTTTGCAAGAAGTGATACTCACTTAAAAGTGGCTTAGGTCAAAAGAGTACATTGACTTTCCTAAGGGAAACAAAGCTCTAAGTCTATTTGGTCTCAGGCATAGTTTGACCTTGACATTAAAGGATACTATCACACACTTATGTCCCCATCCCACCCCTCACGTGTGCATGCATGCACACATGAATGAATGAATGAATAATAATAAATAAATGCCATTCAAAAGCCTTCCGGGATCAACAAAATGGCTCTGTGGACAAGGGACTTGCCACAAGCTTGACAGCCTAAGTTCGATCCCTGGCTAAAGGAGAGAGTTGACTTCTTGCAAGTTGTCCTCTGACCCCCCCCTACACACGCCACGGTGGAAACATGCACGTGCAATGTGCACGGGAACGTGCGCACATACATGCCCACTCACACACATGTGAATACATAGCGAATGACACGGGTAACCAACATGTCTGTCTGTCATTCCGCTCACCTGCTATGCTCCACCTTGAATCACTGCCCTCTCCTCCCGGTGGCCCCCTGCAAAGCCCGGCTATTCAGATCTTCATAGCGTCCTGGTCCTACTGGGGCTAGCCAGTCCTGATATGCACCACATGCCTCTCCACGCATGCTCACAATGAATGAGAAGTTCCCGTAAGTGAACCGTTAGATTCAGAATGAAAGGAGAGTTACTTAAAGAGGAAGCAATGGCATGTGTCTTGTCCTCCGGGGTACATGTATGTGATGACAGCACCGCACCCATCCGTGTGTTCTGAGTTGCACTGCGTGAGTTAGTCTTGCTGTGAAGATGGTAACTGATCAGATTTTCCCTGAAGCTAAGACAAAGTAGAGACTTGAGCAAAGCGAGGTATTAGGTCCAAGACCTCAGGTAGCCTCCTGCCTTGCTCTTGCCCTTGCTCTGTCTCTTAATTCCGCACATCCTGCTACGCTGTGTCGGGAAGATGTGGATTGCCACGCCAGATGGGGCGGGGCATGACAACAGGAAGATGTGGTAGTTAATATCAGCACGCCCCAAAGACTGCTGATGTGACCTGCTGTTTGCAAAACAGCTCTGTATTTCTTCCCTTTATACAGCATCTTGCACAAATACCACTTGGGATGAGATTCGTTTCTCAGACACGGTACCCATGGAACTGCAAGGCAATTTCACATCCGCCCCAGGTTGGCTGCACACTTCTAGAGTGGCGAGGGTAGAGGGAAGCGGTGAGGTGCTACGGTGGGAGCTGGGGGGCGTAGGCTGAAACAGGAAAGGGGGGCTGTGTTCCCTGTCTTCTTTTCCCTTTTACAATGAGGGACTCGTGTCTCTTAGCTCAAGGGTAAATGGAACCTTACCATTCTAGCCCAGTGCAATCACAAACAGATTTTTCACTTAAAAACTCTATTTAGTCACAGAATATTTAAGTGCTATTAAATGTTTATAAATTTTGCATTATTTTGAGAATTTCATATATAAATCTCTCTCTGTATATATATATGTATGTATGTATGTATGTATATATATATATATATATATATATATATATATATATATGAAATGTGATAGCCACCTCCACCTCCATTTTCCCTTTCGTCCCTCCCCTTTTCTCCCTCATGCACTCCCTCCTAACTTCATGTTTTTTATTTTAATAACCCACTAAGTCTAGTTAGCACTACCCTTGGGCGCACGTGTAGGGGGACATCTACCAGAGCGTGAGCGAGCCTACCCATGTCTCCATGCTCAAACAAGAATGAGCCCCTGCCCCAGCATCTCCCCACAGAGTCTGGAGATCACCTACCAGCTTGGGCTACCTTGTTCTTGTGTAAGTGCTGTGCAGGTAAGCACAGCTGCTGTGATGTCATGGCTGCGTCATGCCCAGAGGATGCCAGCGGTCCTCTGGCTCACACACTCTTTGCCCCTCTCCTTCCCCAGCAGTGCTTCCCAGCAGAGCCTTGGTGGTGGCGGGGTTCACATAGATGCACTATTTAGGGCTGAACACTGACACTCGGATTCTCAGCCCTTTGACCAGTTATGTGTCTCTCAAGTGACTACTGTTTGCTGAGAAAGGAAACCCCTCTAGCCAAAGCTGAGAGCGTACCAGTTCTATGAATACAAGCATAAATATTTAGAAGACAGTATGAACGCATGGCCATCTTACAAAATAAAAACGGAAGATTCTACCTTGGAGCCTGTGATCTCCAAAGCCATGAATTATTGACCAGGATTACAGTACCAGATATGAAATTCCCTCCTGTGGAACTAGGCTCAGTTCCCATCAGAACTATTTATTATCCCATAACAGTAATGCCAGTATTGCGCCAATGCCTGCATCTTCTCTAGCATGTTAGCATTGGAACATGCAGGGTCCAGCATTATATCAAAGCAGTCATGTCTTTTCTTCCCTAGCATCCTTTCGGCACTGTGAAAGCCAGCCATCAGGGAGGAAGCTTCCCAGTTGGTTTGCGATGAATTCCTCTATATCCTACATCCAGTGTGAGCTGCATCTTCAGTGGTAGAGTTTTACTGTATAATTGTGGTGGGGAAACAAGATAACCATTTTATTCTGGCCTTTTGAAGCTATGTGGAGGGTAGGGGAACAAAAGCCAACAACATGAACCCAGCAATTGATCTTGTAAGAAACTGAGCTAGAGGCTGGTTGTCTTGTAGGGTCTTGTGTTAGGGCTTAGGAGCAAGAACACACTTCCTGTCTTAGATGGAATGGACCTGTGTCAATTCCCCTGAGGAAAGCGGATCATTCTTCCGATGTTGGCTGTAGAGAGTATCATGTGTATTTTGAGGATTGTTGACGGATTTGCTTCGTCTCTTCTTTGTAACCCCTTTGCCTGGCATAGTCCTGAAATGTGGATCGCGGGGCTATTTGGTTTGCTGAATGCCAGCAGACACCAGAGGTTTTCTATCAGGCGTGTGTGCCTTGTGGCCTGTGGTCAGCATGTGTCCCAGGACAGCTTTGTTTATGGCCCCAGCACATTTGGAGGTCGCAACATCATGTCACAATGTCAAAGATTGTGCATCTCTGCATATTTACATGTTTTTCTAAGGAAGAGTTTAGATTATAAAGGGAAGAATTCAAAGACTGATTAAATATGGAGGAGAGCAGCATTACCTTTCTATAATGACCTCTGCACCTGCATGCCAGTACTATATTGATAGTTTACATTGGGCAGGACATTTTCTCATGAGTGTTTGACATTGGCACATTTACGTTGGACATTAAAATGCAATATAAATTGCCGAATTAGTCCTTTCCATAGGCGGGCTTTTAGCGTACATGACATGGTCTGAGGAGGAAACATGTGTATACCTATGTTCTCCCTCACATATATTAGTCCACGGTTATGTACATTTATAGGAAACTCTCCCCTTTTGTAAATGTGTATTTAGGTATTGATATCTTAGGTATGTTTTGGTTATAGCATGCTATGATTACAAAGAATCTTGAAAATATGAAAAAACACAAATGGAAATGACAGTCACGGAATTATCACAGTGATAGAAGCTGCAAGTGCTTGGCAGGTTTTCTGTGGCCATTTTTCTCTCTCCATATCATCCCTTGGAATTTTGAGACCCTGTTTTCTATAGCTGTGTTCGACGTTTCTCTCTCTGTTCTATCATCTGGCTGTCTCTAGCGTGTCTCTGTAACCTAAATTTTAATTATATTATAATCTCAAAAACAAAAGATAATAAAAATGACACTATTTAGCAAAAATATTAAACCATTTTCATATGCATTTGTACAAGTGAGCTGCGTCTTGGGGAAAACAGACAAAGTCACTAGCCGTAGCAATTTCTAGGATGTGCGATGGCAGCTGCTTTCAAGTGTTGTGCTATGTGAGTATTTTACTTTTTTTTTTCTAAAATAGGAATAAAATTCCTAAATATCCTGTTGCAAAGTTTCCCATGTCAGTTGTATTTTTTATAACACAAGTCTTAACTGCTGCCAGATTTTCTTTTTGAGAATTTCATACAATGAATTTTAATTGTTTTCGCTCCTCCCTCTCCTAACGCCTCCCTCATCTTACCTTCCCCTCTTGGCCTCCTTACCCACCAACTTCCAAGATTGTTATCATCCCCTCCCCTTCTCATGCTCTCTCTCTTTTTCTTCTTCTTCTTCTCCCCCCTTCCCTCTTTTTTCCTCTTTGCCCTCCTCCCCCTCCATCTCCTTTTGCTTTTTCTTCCCCATCAAGTCTAATTTGTATTGCCCCAACGAGTGTGGGGGCCTCCGTGAAAAGCTTGTGGAAGCCAAGTCAAAAGTGCCCAGTGTGTTGGTTCATGTGACCACTGTATGGTTTTAGAAATGAAAAGTGTTTAAAAAAACAAACAAAAAACAGCAACGTTTTTCTAAATATTCAAGGCTGGAAATGAAGGTCTACTGGCTAAGCTTTGGGACGTCCGGGCCGCAGGGTGACCACCGAGATTCAAGAACAATCCAAGGGAGAATCCCGGTCTTTCCCAAGTATGATGTGGGGCTAAGATTCGTTCTAGCTAACAGGTCACCCTTCCTGTTGCCCGGACACCATTCTGTGTGTGGTCCAGAAGAGTTTGCAACAGTCTTCAAGTGTCAGAATCTCTTGGGTTTTGTTTGTTAGTTTTTTTCGAGACAGTGTTTCTCTGTGTAACAGCCCTACCAGTCTGGCTGTCCTGGAACTAGCTCTGTAGACCATGCTGGCCTCGAACTCACAGAGATCGACATACACATTTGGAGAGCTTGTTTAAATGTTAAGAAACCCCAAGAAGCTGGACACTGAGAGCACATGTCTTTAATCCCAGCACTCGGGAGGCAAAGGCAGGCTGATCTCTGTGAGTTCGAGGCCAGCCAGCTCACATCCGGCTAGTACCCTCGAGACCTTGACTTTGCATTTCTTCAGTTAGTGCCAATTGTTCTGGAAGAAACTCCGATTTCTATAAACTGAGAAACCTGTTTCCCGCTTTGGTGATGCTGCAAGAAGCAAGGGCTAGGAAGCTTCAAGCGTGGCTCTTTAGGGGTCAGCTGGGGCAGCGGTGGAGCAGGTGTTCTGCTGTTTTATTGATGGTCTGTTTTCTGCCTCATCATTTTGTTAGGCAAACTGGAACAGAAGGAAGTGGCCAGTCCCGGAGACTGTGTCTCCTTGGTTAATTCATATTTACCATTTTAAATATCTCTGGATAGATGTGGGAGGCTGTATAGGAATTGGAATAGGGTTTGATCCTATCTCCTGAGGCTGGTGGTGAGCCGGCCCCTGCCCCCCATGCACTAGAACAGGCCAACGGCCCCAGGTCTGACAGCGGAGAGGGCTGAGGCTCGGGCAGGCGATTGTGTTAAGATGGTTCTTAGGAGCTACTTTTAGCTCTTTGAAAAATTTATATCTCAAGTCCCAAATCTCCCTCCTGCGTCACAGCAGCTGGCCTACATTCGCCAGAATGTGCGCGTTCTCTTCTGATATTTATGGGAGATGAAGTGATGGAGCGAGGCAGAGCAGGCGGTTGTTTCAGTCTCTTTGCGAGGCTGAAAAGCCCCCAGAAGGCCATAGTTGTGCATCATTTCAAGGGGAGAAAACAACTCTTCCCCTCAATTGTTCCATGCTCAGAGAATTAAGATCTCACGGTGCGTTGTCCTAATAACGTATGCCTGGTTATTAAGGCCAACATGCGAGCATTTAGCCCTTTACATGATTTAAGACGGGAAGCAAGGTAAACATTTTTTTTTCCATAGTACGTGGCCAGGAGGTCCTGACACCCGCTAAAGAAATTCACTTGCCGCCAGACTAGCCAAGACTGATGCTTTCCTATGGCCGGGAAATACATCTCTGAAATAAGACGATACATGGCTGATTACAAAAAGATGTTAAAGGTCACACACACCAATTTCAAATTGTCTGATCTCATTCAGGTTGGGACACAGTGCTGGGACTCCTTAGCAGACACATGCTCAGTAAAAGCAAATGAGATCAGATTTCTGGAACTAGTGCGGCAGTCAATGTGGGGGGAGGGGCACCAGCAGAAAAGCAAACCCCAGCCCACAGCCAGGGTCCAGTCTCTGATGAGTTCACCTGGTAGCCCGGGGCCATGCAGAGATCAGCTAGGCACATTCCTCCTTTCCAGCAAGGCTACTCTTGTATTTGTCCTTATGCAAAATAAAGTGATGTGATTGGTGATGGTGAAGCCTTCTTTTCATGCAGGTAAATTCTCAAAGAGAGCGTTGCCCTCTTAGCTTTTATAGTGAAATGAGTTGAACCGGGGAAAAAAAAGTCAGTGCGGCTTAAGACAGCAGTAATAGATCTACTTGCCTAAGTAAACATTGCTGATGGAAAACTGGGAATAGGATTACACCTTTATATTCCTCTTTCTGGTGTCATGGATGAGGACGCACGCGTCGGATGTTGCTGAGATGCGGGAATAGGAGCTTCCCCACCCCTCAGCCTGGAAATTGATGAGGAAAGCAAGACCATGAAGAAAAGGAGCGAGACAGGAACCAAGAAGGAAAGAAAAAGTTACAAAAAGATTTAGTGGTTTTAGTCTTAAGGGGGAAAAGGACTAAGATACTGTAGAGGTTATGTAGGTGCTGTGGCCTACCTATGCAGCTGGCCTCTGTACTTTGGAGCTAAAAAAATAGCTAAGGTGACTATTAATTGTCCTCAACTCTCTCCCCTCAATACTTAGAATCTTGTCTGTACATCTGTTTGTGGGGTAATGCCGGGGATTACATGTTCTCAAGCATGCTAAACCTATACTTGTATAACTGAAGTCCACTCTCAGTCATGAATGTACTTCTTTTTTAAAAAATAAAATATTGATATTTTATATGTGGCACACATTTAAACAATATTTGCAATGCTATGGGCACAGATATCTACATTTTACAGCAAAGTTTTAGAAAGTAAAGTCACATGTGTGCATAAAATAACATAGTGAAACACAGCGGAAGACCAAATCCATCTTGGGCATCATTTTATGACTGCTAAAGTCTCGTTATTTTTGAAAATAAGGGTAGTTCATTCACTGTTTTTTTTTTTTTTTCTAAAATGTCCTGATCATGCCACGGTGAAGTAAAACTAATCTGAGATCATGCTGACTTAGCGATTTCCAAAAGTACACATATCTGAGAAATGGGAAATATAGCCTGCTGTAATCTTGTATTTATTTAAAATACAAAAGAAGTTTTTGCTTGCAGAAAACATTTGAGTGAACGGTTTTAGATTCACTTCCTTTGGAGATTCGCAGTCCATTTCTGCAGGGACAAATACCAGGCAGAGGACACAGACACTTCTTAAGGTATATTTTCTTTAGAGTTCTGCAAACTTTCTAAGCAGACTTTCTTGCAAGTCTGTTTGCTTCCAAGAGCTTATCACTTGACTTACCCTGTTGAATGCGTTTGGTGAAGCCATGATTTTCTTCAGATTTTACTGAAGCGTTCGATGTTGAACTTATTTATTTCCCTTTCCTCTTTGCCCCAGGAATGATTGCCATACAGCATGACAATACTTGTTGATACAGACCTCAAATCTGTATTGGAAAACGGAAGAAGACCCAAGCCTGTGTAAACTGCTTTTGCCTTTTGGTAGTCATTCTTGTTCAGGCAATTTATTCTCCAAGCTCCCGATGTTACCACATAGAGGAGTGTAGAGTCCAAATCCTGCTTATACCTGCTCTGCTGGTGAGAGTCTACTTCACACAGTGTTTTCAGAGAATTATCCTTGATTATATTTGTCTGTGTGATGAAGGTCTTCTTAAGTCTGGGGGTGGGTTTTGAGGAGGTTTTATTTCTTTTTTTTTTCTCTGTTCTTGGTTTTCCAAGAGAGGCTTTCTCTGTGTAGCCCTGGCTGTCCTGGAACTTAATCTGTAAACCAGGCTGGCCTCGAACTCACAGAGATCCGCCTGCCTCTGCCTCCCGAGTGCTGGGATTAAAGGCGTGCGCCACCACTGCCTGGCATCTTCTCTTCTCTTACTTTAAGTAAGTATAATAAAATATGGAGAGCTAGATTTCTTTTATTGATGTGCAGTGATGGTCTCCTGATGGTTCATTTCTGGTCCCTTTTGACATCATGGGACATGCTCCATGAAGGATGGTCCTCAGTCCTTTGAGTGCCCAGCTGGATGGTTCTGCTCAGAAAGTACCAGCGTGTTCTCATACTGCCAATGCTACAGTTTATTTAGGTACGGGGCACTATTCCACACGGTGTGCTTGCCTTGAGTGGTTACAGCTCTTGTCTTCATTCTATTTGTTTCTGAGGATACTATTCAAGAGCATCATGGCCAGAATCACTCTCATTAGCTCAACTCTTTTTCTTCCTCCCATTTCTGGGTAACTACAATTCCTTGCCCAGATAAATGAAGTTTCACTTAAAAGTTTGGGAGATATTTCACTGAAACTGAGACGAGAGAGAAAGCCACAGAATTTTTAGATACTTAACTGCCGTCCTTCACGTTTGCCTAAAACTTTGAGTGATATTTTTAAATAGTGAGCTCGGAGTGCTGGAGGGCGGGATGTTAGAAGGATGTGGAATTGTCTCTCTCGCAATGCTGGGATCAGGAAAAGCAGCAGGCGTGACCACGCGACTCTTAACTGCTCTGATGGAGAGCACACAGAACAATAGCCGTGGTGCTCTGACAAAGCCTTGGGCTTGCACAATAGAGAAGCCTTCTTTTATGCTTTGTTTGGTTGCTTATTTTGACAGAGCATCGGTTCAGGAGCCTGGGGTGATCATTCTAAGACATCAGGGTTCTAGCTCCAGTGCTTGGGCCAACAACCCTTCAGCACTGACTTTGAAAATCTCTCAGCTTTTAAACATGACTAACTTTTAAAACCAATGAAAAGCAAATCACTTTTAAGTTAAAATTAAGTTCACTTAATTTTAAGTGGGGGAGGATGTTCTTACTACATCTCCAAAAAAAAAAAAAATAGGCGCTAGTATTAACTTAGCATTTAATTACTTGTTTGGCAGTATCTCTACATTTATATAGTTGAGTCAATTAAAGACATGTACTTGAAAATCCAGGCTATGTTTATTTAGGGAAGCTCCTGGTTTCACGTAGAGAAACATGAGTCTAGGTTAGTACCACCATTATAACTGCCATCACTTCAGTCCGGGCATTTGAGAATGCTGTGGGACTCGGTTTCTAGAGTGGCGGTGGTAGTGGTGGTGGTGGTGATGATGGTGGTGGTGGTGTGTGTGTGTTCGTGCAATGCTGTTTGCATGAAGGCATGGGATCAACTTTCAGGAGTTCACTCTCCTTTTACCATGTGCGTTTGGAAGATCAAGATCAGTTTTCCAAGTGTGTGTAGCAAGCACTTTCATCTGAGATACCTCTGGCCCTCCCTCCCATATTTTTAAAATGTCAAAATTCTCCGAGAGGATACCAGATGCTTGTCATGTCTTTGAGCATTAATTTATGTGACAGTTTGTGCGATTTCAACCGTAAAAATCATTTGCTATGTTTCGTAAACTCTTTCGAAAGTCTTTTATTGTATTTTACAAAATCTTTCACTGATCTCTTTTCCTCTGAAACCGTCTTAGCAGCTGCTCTTAGGGAGACTGTAGCTGCAGAAACGTTGAAAAAGTCAGCTGAGCTGACCGGTGTTGGGCTTCAGATTGCTAGGGAAGCAAACAGAAAGGATGCACCACCGTGTTGGTAGACCCTGAAGATGAGCAGATTCGGCAAAGTGACGGTGGTCATCTCCAACATCTTTTCTACTTCGTAGAGATTTGAAGCCAAGTGTTCTGCCCTGTTGGTAAAACTGTGTCTGTCACTGTGGTGGGGATAAAATGGACCTGGGAATGGTGGGCCAGACAGTGCTGAAGATGCACCTGGCTGTTATTGATGCAAGTGATTCAGGACCATTAGAGAAATGGTTCTCATCCTATGGGTTTGAAGCCCCTTTGGGGTTGAACAACCCTTTCTCAGGGGTTGCATATCAGGCATTTACATTAGAATTCCTCACAGTAGCAAACTTACGGTTATGAAGTCACAACGAAAATAATTTTGTGGCTGGGGGTCAGCACAGCCTGAGGAACTGTATTAAAGGGCTGCAGCTTCAGGAAGGTTGAGAGGCACTGTGTGAGAGGCGTGCCGGAGCTGAAGACGGATAAGTACCTCGTGTACGTTTTCCCTTTAATAAAGCTTTCCAGAGCTTGTTTAGCCCCTCCCCCGTTGTTTACTCTCCCCCATTCCAAACTACTCCTGGGAATGCACTCCTATGCTCGGGGTTGCATGTTTTTCTGCAAGTTTAAGATTTCCCTGAAATGTATTACTTACAAAAGTTCATGCAGATGTAGTATTCTCTGTGTAATACGTGTTTTGCTTTAATACAAAATACTGTCTTAAATTATTCGACATTAGGTAAAATTGGACTTCTCCGAGGTTCGCAGTGGCCTTCACATCCCTCAGGCCCAGAGAGTGGAGTTCCCATGTGGTGCCTTGGGTTCTGGTGAAAGGTTCGAAGGGAGGTAGCCAGATTCGTGCGCGTTTCTAAACATGACTGAGGGGAAGTTTTTGAAGCCCATTTTCTGTCAGAAGTTTCCTGACTAGAGTCAGATTTACCTTAGTGACAGGTGGCACATTTTTCTCCTCAGTCCCTTTGCAGAGGGAGGATGCAGTGAAGGGGAGCTGAGCTACACCGAGGGGGGTGCTTCGGGGTGAGCTGGTTCTGGTGCTGGTCTGCCGCTCGCCGGTTTTCAGAACTGAGGCCGGTTGTCACCGCACCCACAGCAGGGCTTCAATTCTTCACGTGTAAGATGGAGTGGTGGCCTCCGCCACCCTAGACTGTGGCAATGAAACAGGCACTTTCTTTCTCTGTTCACTCTGATTATGCACTGCTGGGATTTTGGAAGAAAAAAGGAGCAAAATGAAGGACTCAATGGGCGCCTTCTTCCCAGCTTCAAACACCACCCTGTTTGAGAATCCCCTGGCCACACCCGTTAGCTAGTACTCTCCTCCTGGTCACAGTGTATTTTGTTTCTGACCTTATAGATAATTTATGTCTTATGCTTGGTGAGTTATTTCTTTTCTGTTCTCTTTTGTATGAGCTGAATGTTATTCTAAACTGGGTTGCTTTTCCTTTTTCCTGTTAGCCTTCCTCTTTAACCGTGAGACACTGATAGATGCCAGTCACGGGAAGGTCAAGTTGAAAACCTGTTTACAGTCTGTCATAAGCCATCTTGGTTATGCATGACCACTGTCAGGTTCTTCTGTTCGCTTCTCGCCGTTAACCTCCGACAGTTAGGGGTGACTTCCTTACCAGCTCTTAACAAAGGCAGGTTTCAGACCGCTGACATTTCACACAAAGTTATTTGTTAGCGAACAGGACCCAAAGAGGTCTCCTGCCTGAAGTAACGCTTGGCTCTGTACCCTCTGACATGCTCTGTAGGTCATGGCAGTGGTTGAGTCAGGCAGACAGGAGCTCAGTGGACCAGACTAGACCCTTGACCCTGGAGAGTCGCCGTCAGGAATGTTGTGAGATACCCCCTAGGAGCAGGGAAAGAAAATACTTTCTAGCCCAAAGTACTACTTTTATTTAAGCAGAATTAATTATAGAAATGTGGGCTTCGATGTATTAAAAGAATGGGACGCTGGGCATCTGTTTCTGAGAAGGCAGGCTTAGTGTGGGAAGTCCTTCTGTCTATGTGCTGCTTTTATTGGTTAATGAATAAAGAAACTGCCTTGAGACTATAGCGGAGCAGAGCATAGCAGAGCTAGGCAGTGAAAACTAAACTGAATGCTGGGAGAAAGAAGGCGGAGTTAGAGAGAAGCTATGTAGCTCTGCCGGAGACAGATGCCGGAACTTTACCCAGTAAGCCACAGCCTCGTGGCGATACACAGATTAATGGAGATGGGTTGATTTAAGATATGAGTTAGGCAGAAATATGTGTAAGCTATTGGCCAAACAGTACCCCAAATAGTATGGTTTCTGTGTGATTATTTTGGTGCTGAGCAGCTAGGACCAAACAAGTGGCCTCTTACAACACAGGCTGATTGCTGCCGTATCTGTTGGTTGGTGCAGTTGTTGAGTGAGCCATGCGGAGTTGGGGCAGAAATGAATGACCGTGGGCCTTGCCTGTGGAAAGGACAATGGGTACCAGAGGGAAGTCAGCTCAGGTGGTGTAGTTTGAGGCTGGACTGGTCACCCCTTCTCACCCTGTTTCCTGCTTCGCAGCCCCCGTACAGCAGTAAAAGGCCAGAGGTTCCAAGAACGGGGATGATGGGTACCAAGCACTTAAGCTCATGGGAGCTATGACTAATTTAAAATGTATGGTTTGGAAATAGGTGTCAACAAAACCATTCCAGGCCGCAGTTCAGCCCCTCTGTATGGTTGGCTGTGGGCCAACCTGAGGAAGCAGAGAGAAAGCACTTTCTGGTTCTCAAGCATACATGTGGCGCATTCTGTGTCAGTGCAGGCGGATAGGACACTGTTGGGGGCGGGGAGGGCAGGTCTGAGTTATTGAGGAAGCAAGGGACAATGCACCAAGGAATTGGGGATCTTAAGGGTCCTGCATCCTTTGGTCTGATGTAAATAACTTTGATCACACGCCTTGACTGCTTAGCTCTTGTTAGTTGGGCCCAAGCTTCTCATTATTTCCCCTCATATTAGACTCTGATGTCTCTGCAGAGGCTTTTTCATTATTGTGTCTTTCTTTCCCCCTGTGATGGAGCTGAGAATCAAACTGGGGCCCTGGGCATGCTGGGCTAGCACTCTGCAGGAAGGTGCAACTCTAGTCCAACTTTCTCTTGACACCGTTTTGGATTACACGAGACCTATAAAGGTAATCCAAAGAAATTAAAAGCGGAAAAAGGCAAGAAGCCCAAGGGTTCTGGGCTGTGTTTTTGCAGCTGAGTTCCATCTTTCTTCGTATTACCCCCCTGTGTGTATAAAAGTTCCCTTTCTATTTTAGGGTAGGAAAGTCTGATTAGTGCAAACAGTAAAGAAGCCTGAATTGTAAATCACATGGTCACAAAAGAATATCAAATAGAGGCGATTGCCTTGCTGAGAGACTCTCCCATGAGGTTTGGTTCTTGGGCAGGGCTTTGGGTTAAAATGGCAAGAAATTATGAGCCTTTAGCCATGGTGGTCAGTCCCCTTCCTAGTCTCTGGTGAACTGCCATACCCTGAGATTTGGGGAGGCGAGGTTAGATGTGACTGGAAACAGTTAGGAGTGTCCTAACTTAGGACAGAACAATCGCCGTACGTTTTATCCCAGTGCCGATTCTTCTTTGATTACGTGGCTCGTTTTCACTTACTTTAAGGAAATTTGTTTCTCTTTGTCATCCTTGCATGATTAGGAGAAGCCAGTAGTAGCAGGCATCACAGCGAGAAGAAACCCATGGCATGGAGTCCAGTTGGAGCCTGAGAGTTGCTGAAGACTCTGGGCCAAATCTCTGCTTTCTTGTTAAAATGGAAAAGTTAGCAAGTGCCGGGAATGTATTAATGGCATCCTGTCATTCAACAGAGTTTATTTCAGAAGTATTAGAATACAACTTTTACATGGCAGGTTTGATGATTCAGTTTGAAAGTACCATAGTAAAATCGTGGACTCTTCACCTTGTTTTCTTCTTCCTTATTATTATATGTAAATATATATTTATTATATTTATTATTATATATAAATATATATTTCATCTTTGGTTATGCTCTCAAGCATCCCAGTAAAGAATTAATACATTACTCATGATTATCTAGAACTTCAAATATCGTGATAGACCTATCTTGGAGAATTGAATTAACCTCAGTGATATTAAGAAAGTATTTTCATCTGTGAAATGAGTGTGAAAAGATTGTGTGTATGAAGCATGGAAGGCCAGGTGACCAATGGGGCACTGTCTCTAGGACGATGGCTTGTCCTGTCACCAGGACACCCGGGTGTCTCCCTGGGACCAAGTCCTGCAGGTTAGGAGATGTCTCGGTTACTCTTCCTATGGCGATGATGGGATACCCCTGACGAAAACTACTTATGGGCGAGAGGAGAGTTCATCTGGGCTCACAGTTTTGGAGTTCAGTCCGTCATGTCAAGGGAGGCAGAGGCAGGGGCTTAAGGCTGGTGGTCACGTCGCCTCTGCCGTTAGAGAATGGTGGTTGCTCTTCTCTCTCTCCTCATCCAGCCCAGGGAGAAGCTCTGCCCAGAGAGGTAGGTTTTCCCACCTTGACTGACCTAATGAAGGAACTCATGATCCTTCACAGGCATGCCCAGTGCTTCTCTTTGGTGATTCTAGACTCTGTCAAGGTGACATTATTAACTGTTACTGAAAGTAACTGAGGAACAATCGGGACTTCCTTAAGTTTTGAAATGTTTAGGGCTTGCTGGGTAATAAATGTGCCTTTGGTTGAGGTTAGCCCAATGGCTCTATTTCATCTTGATAGCTACCCAGTTGTAAATCTGTGAGGAATTAACTATACGCCTACACGTGCCTTACCTGGTGCTTGGTAAAGGACCCAGGCTTTATGATAAACAGATGTCTATGACTTTATTCTTGTTGGATACAATAACTTTAACTTTAGTCTGTTACCAAGCAACACATCTTCAATTTGGGGAAATACGGGCCCAAGGAAAGCTATAATTGTGCAACTCTGGGAAGGCTTCTGTAAATCTAGGGTAGAGCACTATTTCTCAAATCATGTGTTGAGGATTGGTTTTTCCTTTTTAGAATTTAAATTCTCAGGGCAAGGGGGCTGTTACCATGAATTAGTAGGAAAAGAAGGTAAGAACTCAGATGCAATGTGAGCTCGAATCCTTTAATGTTAGAAATTGGTGCACAAGTTACATTCCAAAAACACAAAGACCAAATGAAGAGAAAGCAAGAGAAATTATAAAGTCCCAATTTAAAAACATCTATGTGTGTTCTTTAAAAGATATGAAAAGACAATAGAGACTTGTTGCATCAATGATTTCGCTGACCTAGAATACACTTAAAGCGGTCGTTTTAGTGAAATTGCAATCTCTTCTATTATAGCTTTGCACATCGGAATGTGAACCCTCGGTGAGCTGCTGTCTTGCTTATGAGCATAATGAAGCTTGCACTAATGAAGGTGCAAGAATGCTTCTCACAGGGTACGATGTCCAGGAAACAGTGTTCTAGGTTTGGTTTTGTTCGCCCTCCTCCCACCCCTGCCCATATCCATGATAGAAACACCACTCGCACAGAAGGGATACCAGAAGCCAAAGAGACTGTCGAAGCCACTTTGTATGTTCTGGATATTCATTTTAAACTTTCATCCAAAATGAAGCTGTTGTTCTCAAAACTAATCTTCCATCTTTTCTTAGCAACTTCAAATTTTTATTTCTTTTGGAAAAAAATATTTTGATAATATATATACATGTATACACATATTAAACATATATATACATATATGTCTATTTATGCTGAGTTTGTGGTTGTCAGTTAATCATGCTATGTCATTAGATGCTCCTGCTGCCCCTTTGTGGTGGGTGGTTCATACCACATGTACTCTCCCCCATGTCTTTGGCACTGTCCTGGCTGGTCTATGACCTGTTCAGTGCTGCAGGACATATGTCAAAAGCTAGGATGTCAGAGCGGTGTCAAAAGCCTAGCAAGGCATCGGGATACATGCTTGCCCTTACTTCCCCGAGCAACGGTAAGCCACTCGCCAGCCGACTCGGGTCTGTAGGTCACTCAGAGTTGGCCTGATGCAGATGATCGCCTTGCCTTAGCCCTCTGCCCCTACACTGGACATTTACCTTTTGCTCCTGGGTCCATCCAAATCCTTCATAGTTACACCAGGCCACTCAGAATTTGAGGTTGCTCACTGTTTCTTTCTGTAGTTAACTGCTTAATTATATACTGTTTTGCATTGTATTCTGATTGTTTATGGGAGTATTTGGAATGGGAATCGAGGGGAGGTCTTCTAGGATAGAGAGTTGGGATGGGCCAAGTGTGCAGTGAATACTTCTTGACTGTTCTGCGTGGATCACTAGGAAAGGTTAATGGCCACCACCAACCATTACGGTAGATTTATGTTTTCAAGACTGCAAAACTTACATGCTTAATATAGGAGATTAGAAAACATGCCATCCTTAGGGCTGGAGAGATGACTCAGTGATTGGATGCACTTGATACTCTCCTACAGGACATGGGTTCGATTCTCAGCACTTCCATAGTGGCTCGCAACCATTTTAACTGCAGCTCCTGGGGATCTTCTGCCTTCTTCTGACCTCCCGGGCCAAAAGGCATGCATGTGGTGCCCATATGTATATGTAGCCAAAACACTCATACACATAAAACTAAAAAAAAATAATAATCTAAAAATAATCCCCAAATATACCGTCATTTCTGTGAAGTTAATCATGCCTGTGGCATGCATAAAATAAAGAACACTTGTAGATGGCTTGTCCTATCGGGTTTTGTAAGCTCGGTTGGAAATCTTTTTTGAGTGGTATACTGGAAAGTTGAATCAGTGAAAGGCTTAGTTGTGGAGAGTCATCCATTGTATCTTGCTAACTATTGTAAAATATTGAAAGAAGTTGCAAAGTTCAGGCTTGCTCTGTGCCTCACATAATCTTAACAGCCTGGAGAGTTCAGAAAGAGAGGAAAAAAGTTCAGATATTTTACTTTTTTTTTTTAGACTTTTAACCTTGTTTTTAATTATGTGTACGTTTCTATGTTGCATGTCTGTGTACATGTCTGTGCACATGAGTGCAGGTACCCAGAGGCCAGAAGAGTCAGATCACTCTGGGGCTGGAGTTACAGATGGCTGTGAGCTGTCTGCATGGGTGTTGGGACTTGAACCAGGGTCCTCTGGAAAAGCCGAGTGTGCTGTTCACTGCTGAGTCTCCTGTCCATCCTGTTGACTGTCTTTAACAAAGCCAACGGACAAAACTCCTGCGCGTTTAGCTTTCCACGACCTTCATCCCCATGTGGTACAGTTACTCCTTGCTGTTTCCACACCCCACAGTCCCCGTCTCTCACCCAGGACTGACAAACGGCTTCATTAGTTGTCCTCAGCTGCCTGGTCCTTTGGCTGCTAAAGTTGGTGCTAATGTTGTCATTGATTAGCGTTTGCGAGGGACACTGTTAAAGAGAACCCCCCAGGTTGCCTCACAAGGGATGTCATAACCCCTGTCACCATGAGTGCTAAAGTTTATGGTGAGTGACGTTTTCCTTTCCCTTCCTGGTCCCCAGAAATGTCTTTCTTCTATCCACCTTGACTGCCTGCCTCTCAGAGCTCAGCCTTTGGATCACACAGTGTCCTCATGGGATGCTAACGGTGCAATAATCTGGTGGCTGCCTTTGGGCGTCTTCCTTGTTCTGAAATATTCTTTTCATTTCTGTTTGTCTCTTCGGTCAGAGTTTGTACTGCCAAGCATTTATGTGCTTACTTGCTGAACCCAAAACATGAGGCAGATCGTGGCTTATTGCTGCTCTGTTCTCTGAATTTTCAACGCCTCCCTTTGAGTTGGGTGTCCAGAAGGCCCTGATGTTTGCTGAATGAATGGGATGACTTGGAAGAGGGTAGAGTGTGGAATTAATTTACATCTCTACAAAGCAGCTGAGCCTTCAATCTTAATTCACAGTTGATTTCTCTTTTAATGGGTCTAGAAAATGGAAGACAATAGTGATTGGTGTTTTCTTGTTTATTTAATTATATCTGTAGTTCTTACGGTTTTATGTTTAGTGGTTTGACCTTTTATGATCCCGGGAATAGCTTAGTTACTGTGCCCCATCACTGTTGATCAAATACAAAGTGTAATTTCTAGAGGTTTCCAAAAAGAGGGAGCGGGGAAGCCCTTAAAATCTTCCCTGCTATGTGCTTGTGGGCATAATGCAGAGAGGGGTAGTGCCAGGGTTACATTAGTTTCATGCTATTAATTTAAAATCAATGCTGCACGGTAATTAAAAATGTTTGTTCAGAAGCTCTTTTAGGTTTTTGATCACATAATACAAAAGATAATTTAAGTTTTAAAAATATGCTTATAATTATACTCATGTTTGTGGAAAATAATTGTGAAAACAAAAATTAGTTTTTTTTTTAGTTTTGAGGGATTGAACATTTTTAAATGAAGTATGACAATGTCATCTATTAAAAGAAAAACCACAGTCTCATTTAAACCATTTTTATTTTCACAGTTTTGAGCTGGAGGCTTATTTAAGCATTCCCTGTTATATTTTTTTTTCTGTCTTGAGTTTGGTAGCTCTATGCTTTATAGGGTAATAATTGTGGTTATTTTGAATGTTCCAGATGAAATACTCATAAGGGGACATGCTCTAGCAGACACTGGAGCTCTCTTTAGGAAGGAGAAAGAAAGTAAAGAGAAGAGAGGAAGGGAGGAGAGCACCCACCTCCACGTGGACGCCTGCAGGCACTGAGGGCGGCAGGCAGATGTACAGGAGCAGGAGGCTGGGGGCATCCTGGCATGGTTTGCCCATCTTCACCCATCTCCGTGGGAGGCTGGGATGAAGGAATAAAATCTGCCCAAGGACCAAAATACTGTTCTTTCTTATTATACCCCCACCTACTCATCCTACACAGAACTCTCTGCGAACACTGGAGCTTTTTATAGTCCCAGAACTTTGAAAGTCAGCCCTCCCAGCCCATGAGTTCCAGGGAGAACCCAGTAGCTTTCTTTTGCC
The DNA here is from genome assembly GCA_004026605.1 of Ondatra zibethicus. Classification (NCBI taxonomy): domain Eukaryota; kingdom Metazoa; phylum Chordata; class Mammalia; order Rodentia; family Cricetidae; genus Ondatra; species Ondatra zibethicus. Next base: position 8,382 of record PVIU01005739.1, on the reverse strand, counting down.
AGCTCTGAAATCGTGATCATGAAGAAAATGTTCAGTGGCTCAGATTATAGCTGTGCCCGAGAGTGGAAACGTTCAACTTCTCTTTAGGGTACTTACACATTGGTGGGCACACACAAGCAGGCCCACTAATGGTTCTTTCCTGCACTATGCTGTTGTGGCGAAGGGGTAGAAAACAGGCTAGTAAAAATAGGTCAACGGAGAAGTCGTGCGTGCATGCCTCCTTCCATGTTTCAGACAGCAGCGTTCTTTTAGAGCCCTGCTCGGGGATAAAAATACCTGTGTCAAGTGGCCCAGTTATTTCCCTGAATACATAAATTGTAGAAATAGCGAAAAAAGGCAAACACTGTTTAAAACACACTTGCCCGTCACCGTTTCCCATGGCAGTTTTCAAGAACAAATCAGATTTCCAGCGCTCATCGGGATCAAAACCACGTGGCTGCGTCACGCAAGAAGATTGCCTGAACAAAGTCTTCTGTGGACTGTTGTCAACCATCTGAGGATGGGCTGGGAGAAGAAACAGTGAGTTGACTTTTTCCTTATCGGGGTAAAGGTCCTCCTGCAGGAGGGATGCTCCTCACAGCTTGCTGCCCTCTCTCCTTAGTGTGACCTTTTGGCTAGGCGTAATGTTTGCCTGAGATTTGGAGTAAGTTGTTTTAAATAGAACGTGCTCGCTTTCCTAAGGGGATCTTGTGTAAACCCAGCAGTAGCTCTGAATTGAAAACCGACTTGGAGTAAGGTGCTCTGTTTCCTGGGTCAGGCTTTTTTTTTAAACCTCGTCACTATTGATAGTCTTGTGGTTTCTGTTGCCGTGATAAAACACATCGACCCAAAGCAACGTGGGGGAGGGAAGGGTTTATTCCATTTATGTCTGGAGTACAATTCTGGAAGCTGTTTCAATATTCCTTTTATTTCTGGAATAAGATCGCCTTTGTCACGCTAAATTGTTCTTTGAAAGATTTTCTGATATTGTATTTAAAAGTCTTTTGCACCTGGACTCATCATTGAGCCTGGCCTGTAAAATGTTTCTCAAGTAATTCACCCATGTGCCAGCAGCAGATGCTGGAAGTCTGTGAGCTACTCTTAGGTAGCATTCGGGTAGCCATTTTCAAAATTGTATTAGTTAAGCAATTCGCTTAATCTGGCAAGTTGCATGGGCTTTCTAGTTACGATAGTGATATGAATTTTAGTGTTCGGGGAGGTGGATCAGTGGCACGTTTATCTTTTAGTGTGGTCAATTTAAGTAAGCATTAAATAATGTTTATACACACACAGACACAGACACACACAGAGACAAAGACAGACACACACATATACTGACACACACAGACACACAAAGAGATAGACATTAGACACACAGACACAGACACAGGCACACACATACTCAGACACACACACATGCGCACGCGCACACGCGCGCGCGCGCACACACACACACACACACACTCACACACACACACACACACACACACACACACACACGAGTCTCTGGTGATGCTAGCAGTCGTGAAGTCAATACCCAGATGACTGAGCCATGGAGACCATCTGTCTATCAAGCAGGTATGTCCCGCACAGGGGATAAACCTGGGAAACAGAGTTCTGTGTTTAACCTTGTCTGATTGGCTTTTCCCACAAGATTCTCAGATACTGTGGTAGTTTGAATAAGTTGGCCCTCATAGGGAGTGCCTCTACTAGGGGGCGTGGCCTTGTTGGAGTAGCTATGACTTTGTTGGAGGAAGCCTGTCACTGGGGGTGGGCTTTGAGGTCTCAGATGCTCAAGCCCTGCTCAGTGTGGCTGTCACTTCCTGCTGCCTGGGGATCCAGATGTAGAACTCTCAGCTCCTTCCCGGCACCATTTCCGCCAGCGTGTTCCCTTGCTTCCAGCAATGACAATAATGGACTAAACCTCTGAACTGTAAGCCAGCTCCAGTTAAATGTTTTCATTTATAAGTGCTTCCGTGGTCATGGTGTCTCTTCATAGACACCCTAACTAAGACAGATCCTACGTTTCTCCTAAATGCTCAATCTTTCCATACAGGGGTCATCAGGCCTCCAGACTTTTCATACGGGGGTTATATGTTCTTTCAAGGATTTGTGGAATTCATCTGTGAAACCAATTAGATTTTTTAGAGAATTTCTGTTTTCTAAAGATACTTTTCGGAACTCTCAAATGTATTGGTCTGTGCAATGTTTTTAAGTTTTGAGTTTTTCTTTTTAAACTTGGAATGCTTCTTCTCAGAGGTCCATTTTGTTACGCTGTCCCTTTGTGCCCCTCTTCAGCGGACGATGCTCAGCATGTGACAAGCGCTTCCTTCCAACTTACAGTGTACCTGTGTCCTCTTCAGTGAACGATGCTCAGCATGTGACAGGCGCTTCCTTCCAACTTACAGTGTACCTGTGTTCTCTGACTGTTGTGTTGGCAATGCATCCCTGTTTCTTTGCCTTTTACCTTTAACATCTCCATTTTCCTTAATTATTCTCAGCAGCATAATGCATATGTATCTATGCATATCTGTATGCAATAATTTCTTGGTAAAACGGTCCACAAGGATTTTAATACTGAATTAGCAATTCTGTCCCCTTTCTCATTTTTAAATATATCTTATTTGTGTTTTACTTCTTACTAAAAACAAGACTGTTTTTGTCTGTGTTTGTCTACTTTGTCTTTTCTTTTTTTAAAAAATATTTATTTATTTATTATGTATACAGCATTCCTTCCATGTACGCCTGCAGGCCAGAAGAGGGCACCAGACCTCATTACAGATGGTTGTGAGCCACAGTATGGTTGCTGGGAATTGAACTCAGGACCTTTGGAAGAGCAGGCAATGCTCTTAACCTCTGAGCCATCGCTCCAGCCAAAACTCTTTTTTTTTTTTTTTTTTTTTGGTTTTTTGAGACAGGGATTCTCTGTAGCTTTGGAGCCTGTCCTGGAACCAGCTCTTGTAGAGCAGGCTGGTCTCGAACTCACAGAGATCCACCTGCCTCTGTCTCACAAGTGCTGGGATTAAAGGCATGCGCCACCACCACCTGGCTTACTTTGTCTTTTCAAAATAGTATTTTTTTTATTAGTTGTCTGGTTTCTTTGTTTTCTCTTTCATCGACTGCTATTTTGAGTGTTCCTTCTGAAAGCTGTCTTGGTATATTAAATATAACTTTTGGGGCTGGTGAGGTGGTTCCACAGGTAAGTAGTACACTTGCCTTGTGAGCCTGACAACCTGAGTTCAGCCTCTGGAGAAGGAGAGGTCTGACTTGAGAAATTGTCCTCTGACCTTTACATGTGCCGTGTGGCACACATGTGCCCATGCTCGCACACCATCCACACATGCAGGCGGCACTCACACATAATGACTTTAAAAGCTATTTTGACTTGTCTGTTATTATTGTTGTTGCTACATGTGTGATGTGTATGTGTTTATGCGGGGTACATTTAACACAGAGTGTATGTGGAGGTGAGAGACCAATTCAGAAGTTTGCTTTCTCCTTCCAGGCTGGGATGGGCATCCAAACTCAGGACATTGGATGTGTGTGGCAAGTGCTTTCACTTGCTGAGCCATCTACTTGACCCTTGACGTTCTTTTCTTAAGCTATAAAGTGTGCTTGTTGTTATGATATTTTGTTATTCTCGGTTAGAATCCTGTTTTAAACACTGTAGAGCCATGGTGGAACATTTGTTCTGTTGATGCCCGAGACCAGACCTTGGGAGTGGAACTAAAGCAGCTGTCGTTTTGCAGATCCATGCAGTGCTGTGCACTTTGGGGGCCTTCTAGCTTTGTGCTTTTCAGTAACTTGCGTGCTCTCTGGGAGCTCAGGGTTTGATTTCTGCATGAAGATGGTGAGGTCATGGAGCCAGAGAGATGGCTCAGTGGTTAAGCGTGCATATTCCCCTTGCAGAAGACCTGGGTATGGTTCCCAGCACCCATATTATGTGATTCAAAACCACCTGTATGACGCATACATGTGTATGTGGAGGTCTATGGGATGGTGCACGTGGAGGTCAAAGGGCAACTTTCAGAAGTCTGTTCTCTCTCTCCAGGGGTGCCAGGGGATCTGACATCCTATTCTGGCCACTGTGGGTGCATTTGCACCCCCCCCCGCATACTCATACACAAGTAACTAAAAATAAAATCAAATCTTTATAAAGCTGGCTAGTAATAATGGTTGGTGAAGTTGAGGAGTAAATGAGGTGAATATAAAACTGTGGCAGGCATGTTCAGGAACAAACGTCTGTACATATAAAATTTAAAAAATAGCAAAGTGCTGCTGCTTAAGTATTTTGTGTTTGTGCTGTTTTCCTTTTGAGGTTATAGGGCTGTCCTTGAGTACATCTTAATGGAGGTCAATTCTCGCCTACTTTTCCTTTCCCTTTCCTTTTCTCCACGGGATTCCTCTGGGCTGTGACCATTGCTCCTACAGGGGACACCACACCCCTTAGCAGAGTGCTGGCTTCTCCCTTTCCTCGCTTTTGCTGCTGTCGCCCAATGGGGTGTCTGGATGGACTAGGCATGAGGGTGGCTGGCGAATAGTCACGTGATAGCTTTAGACAGTAGACTGAGGCATCTAATCTACCACTAAACTTCCTGAGCTCATTACTAATCTTAGAATTGAGGCAGAGACTCTTCCCTTCCTCTGGCCTCTTTGATCTTTCTGTCCTCACAGGGGCTAGTAGGGAGTGCATGCCCCGGGAGCTAGATCCTGCCTTCTGGAATACCATCTAGCTACCTTAGGTACAGGATTTTCCTGATGAGAAGCTTCAGGCCACCTTCTGTGCTTGCTTGAGTGGCTTCATAGGGAGTCTGAGCGTAACCTGGGAGACACTGTGCTTTCTTAGGCCCAGGAAGCACAGACAAACTCCATGACAGTCACAGTTAGGTGTGTGTGTGTGTGTGGGGTCCCTGTGCCATTGGATAGAGCTTGAGGGAAGAGAGGAGAGGACCTGTTCTCTGTTTAGCGCCTCTATGTTCTGCCTAGAGTAATCGGTTCTGACCTTGTCTTCCGTGCTGAAGACAGGAGACTAGGAACATTTGCTGGCTTAATATACAGCCTTGAAATATTTAGATGTGGATATAGGCCTTCACTTCTGCTCTTGCTCTGGCCTTGGCAGACGGTAGAGGCAGGGTCTACCCAGAACATGACCCCGTTCTCAGGCTGCCCCACCTGCTGTCTCCGCAGGATCGTGCTCAGGTGAAGAGCATGCCTCTCTCACCCAATTAGACGCTCCGTCTGCCAGGAACCATTGTTCCTTAGCACAATTCCGGGCATAAAATTATCGACTGGAGGAAGGGTTGTGAGATCATGGCTTAGTGGAAGGGAAGACTTGCCCAGGGAAGTGCCCTTGGCAACGCCACTGGCCTCCGTGATGTGTCCTGCGCTGAAAGAGACAGCTGTTCCGGGGTGACCCCCAGTGACTGGATTTTTTTTTGGCTCATCTGAACATTGAATTTGGGGAGTAGCAATAGGCATCCTCAGTTATGTGAAGTTGGTATCTGTTTTTTGATACATTATCAGGAAGCCATTGTGATTGTTATTGCCCATTGGAACCGCTTTCCAAAAGAAAACGAGGCATGTTCTATAATATTTGTTTTCAAATATGCATTGGAAATTTTAAAAGCATTTAAAAAACAAAACTGTATAAGCCAGAGTTCAGGGGAGCCAAGGCTTTTCTACTAAAGGACACTTATGCTGACTTGCTTGAGGGACCGTGCGTTTCATGGAAGTGTTTGCCGCAAGGTTGGCGAGGTTCTGTTGGGGGACTGTTTAGAGACTGAGGCTTAGAAAATTGTTATGGGTGCCGTTGTTTCTAACCTGGGCGAGTGTACAGTGAACTGTATCAAACTCTCAGGAGAAGTGTAGAGTTTGTTTCCAAACCAGGAAGTCTCTGGTCGAACATTTAATTAGAAGCCCGAGTTGCTTGGAATTGGCTAGTACCTATGAGTTAATATTTTTGAGAGCCTTTACATTTCAATTAATTAATTAACTTATTTATTTATTTTAAGGAAGGGTTGTCCAGGCTGACTCTGAACCTTCCATTCTTCTGCCTTAGGTCCTTTGTGCCAAGATAGTAGGACTGAATCATTCTTGACTCCCTCGACATTTAAAAAGAGTTATTTTTTCAAATAAAAAGCAGAAGAAACCCTGTACCCTCCTAATACAAAGCACACAGAAACATTAGGCTCGCAGTGTTAACTTGAGAATTGGTAGGTTTGTTTGTAAAACACAAGGAAACCAGTCTGCTTTCTGGTCAACTTCCACAGTTGTGTGTTGCTACTGGCTGTCTCTCCGACATGCTGCGCTATCTGAGAATTTCACAGTGAGGAACAGTTTCAAACCACTAGTTGTCTTTCATAGCTTTTAATTGTGTATTATCATTCTGCTCTGTAAGGGTTTTGTTAGGGAGGCATTAAAATATGCTCCTGCAGGACTGCCAGGCCACTCCCTATTACACACAAAAACTCTGCGCTGTGATTGCTGTCTGAGAAGAACTTATCCCGTAAGGAAGGGTGAGGTAGGCAGTTTCATGCTGCTGTTATTTTATCTTTTTTTCCCCTCTGTTCTCTGTGTTTTGGTGAGAAAAACCTTTATTTGGGGGTGTGTTTTAGCCTAGCCAATTAGGGCAGGAAAACAAGGCTGTTCTCACTGCTGGAGCCAAGCCTCCCATCTGGGGCCTGGTGTCTGTCCAGCCAAGCCTTCTTTGCCTTTGGCTTTTGCAATCTAGAGTCTTAGGAAGTCAGTATCAATGACTTATGGGAAACTTGGGGCATAACGGAAACCAGAAGGAGTTAGCAGGACCGTGGTCAAGGAAAGGGGCTGTGATGGAGGGCCACCTTAAATGCTGTGTGGTCTAGGTAAGTCCTTCCTGAGCACTGTCTTGAGAACATTTCAGTGAGTTTAGAAAAACAGAAAATGGACTGCTTTTCTTAAAGTTTAGTTTATCCTAATAAGAAGCTAGATTGCAAAATGAAATTAATCACGCTACTTTTGTTGTTACTGTTCAGTTTAACTTTAATTTTGAGACAGAATCTCATTGCGTAGCTTAGGTTAGGCTGACCTGGAACTTGCTGTGAAGCTGGGGCAGGCCTCCAAATAGAAATTCTCCTGTTTCAGCTTCCTGATGTGAAGCCCAGGCAGGCCCCCAAATCGAGATGCTCCTGTCTCAGCTTCCTGAGACCGCTAGGATTGCAGGTGTGCACCACCGCGTCTGGTGCTAATTGTACCATTTTAAAACATCTTTGGCGAAAAAAAGAACCTGAACAATGTTCTTGGGTTTGTACTCTCCAGTGGAACCCACAGATCTCCACTTACTCTCTTAGTGAGCTGCTGTTTCTTCGTGGGGATTACTCCTGTGCCCGCATCCTTCACGTGTGAAAGGCTGCATGGCAGGAAGACATATATAATGGAAACATCACCTTGAGGTCAGGTGACGGGGCGTGAGATCTAGGCCTTGGCTTCCCTTAAAGGTGATATCCAAGTGTCAGGCCTTGGTTAGAAATCCAAGAAAGTTCTAGTGTTGTTTAGAACAGGGCTTCTTAAAATTTTCACTCATGATCCTTTTTCACCTGAGAAATCTTTGTGCAACTCTGAGCATATCAAGGTGTAAGATGAGTTCAGAAATCAAACATGTACTGTTAATAAATTATAAAGAAACCGATTTGTGCACATGTCCAAACATCCCATAGCGCATACGTGGAGGTCATAGGACAGCTGTCAGGAGTCCGTGCTCGCCTCCCATCATGTGTGTGCTCGGGACTGAACTTAAATCTTCAGGCTTGGCAGCTCTTTTACCTGTTCTGTCGTTGGTACACATATAACTTTACGTCTTATTAATGCTAAAAGTCAGTTTGCATATTAATGAGGTCTATGCACTTAATTAACATAATATGTCAAAATACACAAATTTGCTTCTTGCTGAGGAATGACGACAGGAAAACATTAAAGTCTTTGTCTTCTGTAACTGAGCCATTATGTTCCTAGAAGAGCAGGAGACTGTGTGCGGAGTAGAGAGGCTGCAGAGGATACAAACAGTGGTTTCAGAGCTGAATCGTGGCGTTACTGACAACGCTCGTTGGTGCCGCAAGCATGAGAGCATGCGCAGTGTAGAGTACATGCATGTGTGTCTGGAACCAAGACTGTAGGGAGCCAAGGCTGTGGGGAACCAAGGCCGTGGGGAACCAAGGCTGTAGGGAACCAAGGCTGTGGGGAACCAAGGCTGTGGGGAACCAAGGCTGTAGGGAACCAAGGCTGTAGGGAACCAAGGCTGTGGGGAACCAAGGCTGAGGGGAACCAAGGCTGTAGGGAACCAAGACTGTAGGGAACCAAGGCTGTAGGGAACCAAGACTGTAGAGAACCAAGGCTGTAGGGAACCAAGACTGTAGAGAACCAAGGCTGTAG